>BQNB010140126.1:0-15888 GCA_026074375.1 Tanacetum coccineum
AGCTGTGTAAAAACAGACAAAGTAATTTGGTGAGCTAAAAGAATTGAGAGAAAGTAAAAACAGACAAAGAGAATTGTGAGTAAAAAGAATTAAGAAAAATCAAAAACAGACAGAGAGTTTTTGTGAGCCAAAAAGTTACATTGATGATGGAAAAGATGTTTAGAATGGAATTGGAGTTAATGCTGGTGACTCAAAGTTAATGCTACTAGGCATCAACTTACTACTGCTGGTGAAAGTTAATGCTACTAGGCATAAACTTACTACTGCTAGTGATGGTTAATACTGTTGAGGGTATTTTCATAAATACTTTGATTAAGGGTTTCAATCAATCTTTCAATCGATTTCACTCTTTCAAATACTCTCTAATCATAAATCCTAACTCAATTTCATCATCTATTATCAAAACCCAACACAATGACGACCCTAAAGTTCGCTGATACTCATAATCTGGTCACGTTTTTGGAAAAACCCACTGAAAGTGATGGGTTTGAGCAAATTGTAGATTTTTTGAATGCTCACACCATACAATATGCGTTAACCGTTAACTCCACTATATATATCTCTTGCATTAAGCAATTCTGGACTACTGCTAAGGTTAAAACTGTCAATGGGGAAGTACAGTTACAAGCCCTAGTGGATGGGAAGAAGATAATCATAACTGAATCAACTGTGAGAAGAGATCTTTAATTGGAAGATGCTGAAGGTGTTGATTGTCTACCCAATGCTACCATCTTTGAACAACTTACATTAATGGGGTATGAGCAGGTTTCACAGAAACTCACTTTCTTTAAGGCATTCTTTTCACCACAATAGAAATTCCTTATTCATATTGTTTTATAATGCTTAAGTCCAAAAACAACTGCATGGAATGAATTTAGTAGTAATATAGCATCTGTTATTATCTGCTTGGCAACAAGTCAGAAGTTTAATTTCTCAAAGCTTTTTTTTGAAAGTATGGTGAAGAACTTGGATAATGTGGGAAAATTTTTGATGTATCCAAGATTTATACAAGTCTTTTTGGATAAGCAACTGGAAGGGATGTCAAATCACAAGAGAAATTATATTGCACCCTTTCACACTAAGAAGATTTTTGGAAACATGAGAAGGGTAGGGAAATTATTTTTTGGAAAGGAAACACCATTATTTCCAACAATGGTGGTACACAATCAAGAAGAAATGGGTGAAGGTTCAGCAATACCCACTGATCCCCAACACACACAAACCATTACTCAACCATCAACCTCTCAACCTTAAAAGACTAAAAAACCTAGGAAGCCTAAGAGAAAGAACACCGAGGTACCTCAGCCTGGTGGTTCTACTGAACATGTAGCAGATGAGGCTGTCAATGAGGAGATGGATGACAGTTTGGTGAGGGCTGCCACTAATGCTTCTAGCTTAGAAGCAGAGCAGGACAGTGGTAACATCAATAAGACCTGATCTAAGGCAACACTTAATGAACCTAATCCTCAGGGAACAGGTTTAGGTAGTGGTCCCAAGCGCCAAGACACCATGGGGGACACAATTGCTCAAATTAGGTTTGAGAATGTGTCTAAAACATCCAATTATCCATTGCTCACAGGAGTTAACACACCTCGAAGTGATGAGGATAGTATGAAACTTAAGGAATTGATGGAATTTTGTAGCAAATTGCAATAAAGAGTGCTTGACCTGGAGAACACAAAGACTGCTCAAGCTCAGGAGATTACAAGTTTGAAACTGAGAGTTAAGAAGTTAGAGAAGAAAGGAGGGTCAAGAACTCACAAGCTCAAAAGATTATACAAGGTTGGTAGATCTGCAAGAATAATTTCCTCTAATGAAGCTAGTTTGGGTGATCAGGAGGATGCATCCAAACAAGGGAGGAAAATTGATGACATTGATAAAGATGCATAGTTTACATTGGTTGATGAAACTCAGGGGAGGTATGGTGATGATCTAATGTTTTATACAAGTGTTCTTGATGACGAAGAAGTGTTTACAGGACAGGATATGGCTAAAAAAGAAATTAATGTGGCTGAAAAGAAAGTTAGTAATGCTAATCCAGTTACTACTGCTGGTGAAGTAGTTACTACTGCCAGTGTTAAGATTAGTACTGCCAGTCCAACTAAAACTATAATTGCTGATGATTTGACTCTTGCTCAGACTTTAATAGAGATCAGAAGTGCAAAACCCAAAGTCAAAAAGGGGTTGTGATAAGAGAGCAGAGTGAATCTACAACAAGAACAATACCTCAACAACTACCATCAAAAGATAAAGGTAAAGCTATCATGGAAGAACCTGAGAAACCAACAAAGAGAAAAGATAAAATTAGGCATGATGAGGAAGTTGCTCAAAGACTTCAAGCTTAAATGCAAGCTGAATTAGAGGAAGAAGATAGGCTTGTAAGACAAAGAGAAGAAGAAGCTAACATTGTTTCATGGGATAATGTGCAAGCAATGATAGATGTTGATTATCAAATGGCTCAACAAATGCAAGCAGAAGAACAAGAAAAGTTGAGTATTGAAGAAAAGTCCAAGTTGTTTGTACAACTCTTAGAAGCAAGAAAGAAACACTTTGCAGCAATGAGAGCTCAAGAAAAGAGGAACAAACCACCAACTAAAGCTCAAAAGAGAAAAACAATGTCTACTTATCTAAAAAACATGGCTGGATACAAGCACAATCAATTGAAGAACAAAAGCTTTGATGATATTCAGAAGTTATTTGACAAAGCTATGAAGAGGGTAAACACATTTGTAGATATGGATACAGAATTGGTGGAAGGCAGTGAAGTAAGAGCAGAAGGCAGTGAGACAAGAGCAGAAGGAAGTTCTAAGAGAGCAGGAGAAGAGTTAGAACATGAGAATGTAAAGAAGCAGAAGGTGGATGATGACAAAGAAACAGCAGAGCTTAAAAGTCTAATGGAAGTCATGCCAGATAAAGAAGAGGTTGCACTTGATGCTATTCCTTTGGCTATTAAGTCTCCAAGCATTATTGACTGGAAAATTCATAAAGAGGGGAAGAAAAGCTATTACCAGATAATCAGGGCTGATGGAAGTTCAAAGATGTACTTAGTGTTTAGTCATATGCTTAAAAGTTTTGACAGAAAAGACTTGGAAACTTTGTACAAGTTGGTAAACGCTAAGTATGGATCAACAAGACCAGTGGAGGACTTGGATTTAGTTTTATATAGAGATTTGAAGACAATGTTTGAACCACATGTAGAGGATAATGTATGGAAAAATCAATCAAACTATAGAGTATTAGATTGGAAGCTATATGATTCATGTGGAGTACATTCATTAAGGAAGCAAAATGTGCACATTCATATGTTGGTAGAAAAGAGATATCCTCTTACAGCGCCTAATAGGAAGCTGCAAGCTGATCATTATAATGAAATGTGTTATCAGCTTCTTAAACTTCTCACAAAACAGCTCAAGAATAAATGAAGTGTTTGAAAGCATCCTCCTGGTGATTATGAAGCTTTAAATGAAACTTGATGATTTTGGAAAAGAATATCAAGTTTAGAGGAGGATTGTTGGGATTAAAAGCGTTCTTGAAGTTACTGCTGCTAAGGTTTATGTTACTACTGCTAACACAAAGATAATGAAAAATATGCTAAGTAGTTAGTACTGCTAGTGTAACTTAGTACTGCTAGTATATGTTAGTACTGCTAGAGTAAAGTTAGTACTGCTGGTGAAGATTGAAGAAAATATTCTAAGTAGTTAATGCTGCTTGTACACAGTTAATGTTGCTGGTGTATAAGTTACTACTGTTGGTGTTCAAAGTTAATGTTGCTGGTACAAAGTTACAACTGCTCAAAGATTAAGACTGCTGAAAGAGTTTTTGCTGTCAGAGAATGGATAAAGACAAAAGAAAGGATAAAGATTGATTAGAGATCAAAATTACTTGCGTGATAAGTATTAGTTATTTATAGAATAGATCATAGAGAATATTTTAAGTTTTAGGAATATATTGTAAATCGACTAGGACTCCTTGGTGTATAAAAGGAGATCCTAGGGCATAGAGTTTGCTATCTAGAGATCTTTTGTTTTGATATCGTTATAGCTTCAAGGTTTTGTAACCCTAATACTAGTTAGAGTATTCGTAATATATTGAAGCTTTGTTTGTTAATCCGTGTGTTCATTAGAATTACTATTCTATTGCATATTCTTCTTATTGATCAAAGATTAGATTCCGCATAATCTTTGATATATTTTACAAAGTTTCTACCATAGTTGTGTAGGATTTATCTTGCATAACTAAACCTTACACAAGCTAAGGAATTCAAGATCTATTCAAGTGGGATCAACAGGCTGAGGGTCAAAGACTATGCAATTCTTATTGAGAATGTAGAGAACAGAATTAACTTTTGGAAAAACAAATTTTTATTATATGTTGAGAGAGTCCAGTTGATTGCTTCAGTGCTTTCTACTATGTAACAGTATTAGGCTTCAGTGTATATGTTGCCTGATACTACTGTCATAAATAACTTAGAGAAAATTTTCAAAAGATTTTTATATAATGCTGGGAGTTCTACAAAAGGAAAAGCTAGAGTGGCCTAGAATTTTATTTGTAGGCCTAAAGAGCAAGGTGGATTGGGCCTAAAGCCTCTTAAAAGATGGAATGAAGTTCTATTGGTTACTCAAATATGGAAGATTATAGAAAGGAAGGAGTCTCAATGGGTTAAATGGGTCAATACAGTGAAGTTAAAAGGTAAAAGTATTTGGGAGATTGAAATTTTCAGCTCTGACAGTTGGGGATGGAAGAATTTGTTGGACATTAGAGACAAGATAAAACTATATGTTCTTTATCAGGTTGGAAATGGTCTTTCTATCTTAGCTTGGCATGATAAATGGTGTGCTTAAGGTCCTTTGAAATGGATTATCACTCATAGAGACATTTATGATGCTAGGCTTAAAATGAGGCTTGTTTGGCTGATGTGATTAAAGATGGGAAGTGGATTTTGCTTTATGAATAGGAAAGTGATTTTCCTGAATTAAGTCCCATAATTGTCCCAACATTAACTCAAAGAAATGATGTTGTCAAATGGGTGGATAACCTTAATAAAGAGAGAGTTTACTCTATTAAAACTATATGGTCAAGTCTTAGAGATAACTGGCCTAAAGTAAGTTGGAATCATGTAGTTTGGTTCTCACGGTGTAATCCCAAACAGGCATTTATTCTTTGGATGGTAGTCCAAGGTAAACTTCTAACTCAAGATAATTTGGTATGGGCTCAAGAAAATGACTTGAAGTGTGCTTTGTGTAAGAAGTGCAATGACAACCATAAACACTTGTTGTTTGAATGTCCTTATTCTAAAAAGATTTGGATCATGATAGTTAAGAAAGGCAGATTTTTTGGAGGAGGTAGTAGTTTAAGCAGATTTAACCCAACAACTCCTTTTGTTCAATAAGCTACGGTGGTGAACCTCTTCAGGAAGTCTTGATATGTGCACTCTCGAGCAGGCACAAATCCTCTAAAGTGATAGCCATTTCCTCTTCCGTTCCCACTACCATTTCTATTTCCTCCATTTCCATTCTCTCCATTTCCATTCCCTCCATTTCCATTTCCTCCATTCCCTTCTTCCTGTCCACCCCTATCTCTCATAAGGGTTCAAGGTTCCTGGCAGCGTTACGAGCTCCCAACGCTCCTGCTATTTGGTAATCAATTTGTTCGTTAATTCCTTCACGTGTCCTTGATGCTCCAGATCGGGTGTTAGGTATTGTCCTACAACATAACAATACGCAACACGATGAATTTTCATGGTGATACGATGGATAGTAATGGGTTGGAATAATAATATGACGAGTATTATTACACAGAAATACAAATTTAATAATCTTCGATGATAATTGCCACGATCTTTAGTAATAATGCAATATGCAATAAGCAATAGAAAATATCATTATGTTAAGAATATCGATCATTATAATGGTTACATTAGATTTTCATATCATCATACTAATGGTTACATCATGGTTCCAAAATATAGGATTTACAAACCCCTAATAACTAGCTACTACTAGGTGCTACGGGTCAACACTAGGATACTTAAGAAATAATCTAAGAATGGTAGTCCAAATGCCTCCTGGCACAAGCCTCAAGCCTAGCAATCCTCATGCGATCATAAAATCTAAAACGCCGAATCTATCTCATCTCCCTCTAAACACGCAACTTCCTACGCTAAGACCAGGCAACTCTCTGACTCGCAAAAACATTCCACCATGTCTCTAACTCTCATATTATCCCTCTCTAACTCTCAAATCCTCTCCAACATTATCAGGTACTAGGATGTCCTGTCATACGATCATGTGTCCTTGATCCTTTTGGACACTCTAAATAACCTGAACACGACGAACCGGAAATCTCCTTGTATGGATCATGAACAACCTTTGACCAAATCTCTAATGTCTCATATGTGACCTCTACAGCTCCCTCCTGAGCAGGCTCAGGGATATCATCAACTACCACTTTGGTGAGTAACGCTGTCTATCTCTAACTAAACTGGTTTCTAACATCTGTCTCGATCCCTCTCGATCAATAGCCTTAACTACAAACTCTCAACTCGAATCCCTCTATCTTAAGTGCATCGCCCATAAGCGATACACTCGTCAATCTCTGCCTGAATCTCGGGGTCAATATCAATCCCATCACTCCTCACAACCTCAAGATCCTCCTCTAAATCAGTCCCTCTAGAACTAGATGGCTCAGAACTCTCATCCTCAAAGTCAACTCCTAATCCAGCCTCTCTAGGTACATATGGCTCAAAACTAACCTCCGAACAACCCTCTAAATCAGTAGCTGTCTTAGGACTCCTAATCCTCTTAGGTGATGGTAAAAGATCAGCACGTGCATAAGATAATGCTCCAAGGGTAGGTGAAGATAATGGTACAGATACAGTAGGGGATCTACTCCTCTTGCGAGAAGGACTCGCAGAAGAATAATCATGAGATGGTCTATTAGAAATAGCAGCAGATAAACGATGAATACTTGGTACCAATGAACATAAGTGATGACTAGATCTCATACCCGATGATGGTGTGGGTAATGAATGATCAGAAGATGAACGACTAGATACAGAATCAGATAAAGCATCTGCATAAGAATCTGAAGAAGTCTCTGATGATGAACTCGATGATGAATCCCTCGAAGAATCATCCAAAGAAAAATGATCTAAAGAAGAGTAATCAACTGAATGACTCACAGCAAGATGATGAGTTAGTAACGGTCCAACCCTCTTCCTCGCAGTCATCATATGTATCAGCCCATTAAGATGGTAGCGGTACGGTCGACCATGAGGAATAGGCTGCCCAGGTGCAAGAACCATGACTCGACGTCGAAGTGCACCAGATGCTACACATAACATGGATTTTGTATCCTCTTCAAATAACAACATTAGTAGCTCTAATGAAGCAGTTAATGCTGCTCATGGAGTTACTACTGCTAGCACTCAAGTTAATACTGCTTACTTTACAAATATTAATAACTTGAGTGATGTTGTTATTTGTTCATTCTTTGCTAGTCAACCAAATAGTCCTCAACTTGCACATGAGGAGTAGCAACAAATCTATCCTGATGACATAGAAGAGATGGATTTGGATGGTGGCAAATGGGGGGGGGTGGGGGAGGGGGGGGGGGGGGGGGGGGTGTGGGGGGGGGGGGGGCCGGGTGGGGGGGGGGGGGTGGGGGGGGGGGGGGGGGGGGGGGGGGGGGGGGGGGTGGGGGGGGGGTGGGGGGTGGGGGGGGGGGGGGGGGGGGGGGCCATGTTTGACTATAAGGGCTAGAAGGTTTTTGAAGAATACAGGAAGGAAGCTGATATGTGTTTATTCACATATCATTTTTCTTTACTAAAATAAGCTTAAATGACCAAAAATACATGAAAAATGCATTGTATATGTGTATTTTGTGAATTATGTCTTGCAGGTAACGTATTTATCAAAAATGGACAAAAATGAAGCCATATTGGACAAATCCGAGCACGGGATTAGAAGAGTGTGAGAAAATTAAAGCCGAAGGCATATCCATTATCTATTAACCCTTAGCCTAAATCATAAGCCTAATATATAATAACAAAGTCCAAATCCATTTACCATTAACCCATTTCCGGGCCCAAAGATAAAATCCAAGTCAAAGCCCAATACCCCAAGTCTAAGTCCAAGTCAAATGTTATAATGTTGGGGTCAAAACTTACTGTATATCCTTTTCCCATCTCCCTCCCATTTACACAACAAGTTACCAGGCTAAACAATCATTCACTCCACACACGCCCATCCCTTCTAGAAGGCTAAGCTGACACGTCTGACACCATTTTAGCCACGCTAAAAATCCTGAGCACAATGATTGGTGGATTAGACGTGTATCAAATCAAGGGTTGTGATTGATTGATTTAAGGCGGTTATGAATCAAGGGCTAGGATTAGAGATCATGGACGCTCCTTTTGCTTCTGGATCCTTCTCTCGCTGGCTATAAAAGGAGGCTCAGTCACAAAGATTAGGCATATAGCTTATTGTAGTTTTGAGTATAAATTAGTGTAACTTTTAGCTTATAGTCTTGTTTTAATGTAATTTCCTCTTTTAAAGCTTGTAAAAAAATTGATTATTAATAAGAATCTCAGTTTTATTTAAATTGTGTCTTTAAATTTTGCATTTACTTTTATGCAACTTATCAAAATGGTTTAGAATTCACATAATAAGCTAAATAAGCCTCTCATACCTTTTAAGCTATCATTTATTCAGTAATCCCCTTAACTTATCTGAATAAACTGTTTTGTATATAATACCACTCAAAATACTGAATAAGCAATTTATGAAGATAAGCCAATCTGGAAGGCTTATCAGAGCTTAGTTATTTACGCTAGCTGTAGATCTAAGCTGTAAAAGACTATTTAGATCCCTTTTTAGCTATGATCAAGGTGCACAATCTCTTTTACTATATTATAGCTTAATTCTTTATCATCTAATTACCTACTATGTGCTAGCTACATGCTTATTTGGGCTTATCTTTCTTATAATAGCTAATATGTCAGTGTTTAGTTAATTAGTTTAGGCTTTAAGCTTAATTAAAACTGTCCATTTTTAGTTAAATAGCTTAGTAGTATAGCTTATTGCTTAGTGCTTATTTCCTCTAGGTGTTTGCTTATTTGTCTCTCATTGTCCTAGTTTTTCATCTGTTTTGACTTTTTGAAGCTTATTAGAGTCTGTTTGGCTTAAAAATTGGTTTTAAGAATTTTAAAGGGAGTGATTGCACAACATTTCTTAACATAAGTTAAGATTTTTTATCGCTTGGTCATATTTTTTAAGGATAATTAGTTTGTCTTAAGCTTAAATTAAGTCTTTAGGTTAGTATTGATAAGTTTAGACTAAGTTTTGTTTAAGTTTAGAGCTTGTTTTAGCAAATTTCTAAATCTGATAGTTAAATAGGTTTTCAAACAGCTTATTTGATTGATTTCTTATAAATGCACTTAAGGTGTAGTTTTTTTGTTAAAGGTGGTTTTAAAAAGCAATATAGAACATCTGTTTTGAGTAATTAGCCCTAGAAATTTTCTCTTAAAGTTTTTAGCTCAAAACAGATTAGTGTTTGAACTTATAAGTCAATTCATGCAGATTAATTATGATTAGGATTTAGCTTATCTTTAGCTATTTTGATTATTCTTAGCTTATTTTAGTCTAGATTACATCTGTTTCTAGGTTTTAAGATTGGTAAAATAAGTTTGAGTCTTAAAATTGAGTTGCAAAAAGCCATTAAGTCAAATTCAAAAAGTCAAGTTTGCAGTCTGTTTAACCTAGGATTTTAGCTTATTTAGTTGCTTATTTTAGCTTAAATCTAGTTTATATTAGCTTATTGAGTTAAGTTCCTTATCTGTTTTTAAGTATTCTTGATCTTAAATTTTGCTATTGAGTCTTATTTTAAGTTTGGAATTTGTTTAAAATGGGGGGGGGGGGGGGGGGGGGGGGGGGGGGGGGGGGGGGGGGGTCAAAAACCAAAAAAATAGCTAGTCTTTCACTTTAGTCTTATTTTCAGCATAATCTCTTAGCATATTACCAGAGTGTTACTTATTTTGTCTTCATACTATTTCAATCTGTTTTAGGTTATTTAGCTTTTTCTTTTAGCTTATTTAGCTTTAATCTTAGCTAAAAAAACTGTCAAAAGCTCTTTAGGTCATGTTTTAAAGTCTGCTGTCTTTGAGCTTTTTAGTAGTTTTCTAGCTTATTCGGTTTGCTTATTTTTACTCCTTAGGACTTATTAAGTCTACTTAAGGTCTGTCATGAGCTTATTTGTTTCATAGTTGCTTATTGAGTCTTACAAATCAATCAGTTAAGCTAAGTGTTTTAATTATTTAATAAGCAAATCTGTCACTTTTAATTAGCTTTTTGCTAGCTTATTTTTAAGTTTTGTCAAAAGTCCATTTATTAAAAGTAGCTTATTTTAGCTTTTTCAAAAACAAAAAAAATGTTTTTACCAAAAAGGAAGTCACACCAACACCTCAACCGCTGCGCCCTTGGGTCTTTTTCATAAGACCAATACAACATTTAATATTAATACTAAGTTTCAGTTTTAAGCTTAACAGCTTATTCGAATTTTCCCAGCTTATTGGCTTAAGCTTTTTGAGTCATTTTCTTTATAAATCTTGATAGCATCTTTTTAGTATTTTAGAGGATTTTTTCTTCAAAATTTAAGGACTACGTTTTATATTTTAATTTAATTTTTGTAAAAATTTACGTTTAAAATAGTTTAATTAGATAAAAAGACCAAAAAAAAAATTTATTCTTTTAAAATTATTTAAACATTACTTAAAATTTGCAATTTGAGTTTTTAGAGTTTTAATTTGTCGTATTTGGTTAATTAGTTTGTTTTAATTTACTTTAAATGTTTTTAAATGTCGTTAGATTTTTAAGTTGCCTTTATTTCTAGTTTAGCGTGTTTTTATATGCTTTCTCTTTGCGTTATTAGGTTTAGAATCCAAAATATTGATTATTCAAGCACACGATCACGAACCAAAACAAGGTTTTCAAATTCACACTTCGTCGGATACGACATCCGAAACATAAAATATTGTTTGTCCTCAAGCAATTTTTATATCAAACGGGATACTCTCTATACTATTACTAATTTGGTATTTTAATATATATATTATATATAGACTATTTGTATCGAACCAAGTTTTTGGCGCCGCTACCGGGGAAGTTGTGAAACGATTATCGTGTTAAAGTTTGAAGATTAGTGTGTTGAAGAGCCTTCCCCGTGAAGTTATCGTTTATTATTTTCTATTTTTATAAAACCATAAAAATACAAAAATATTTTCAATTTATTTTATTATTAAAGTATAAAATACCAAAAATAATTAAGAAACAAAAAAATAATAACCGTTGTGTCACTTGTGAAAACGGCTCACCTTTAGATAAACAAACTATAAGAGAGGTATAAGGAGGGTTGATCCTACGAACTTCGACCCGAAAGGAGAAGGTTTTTAAAACGCTTCGCGCTTATCCGCTTCTTTGTGCGTTTTCTAAAGAGCTACCGTACACTTGTTCGATTATCGGTTACAAAAATATTTTCATTCTATCTTATTTTTCTTATCTTGTTTTTAGTGCATGAGCACTCGCTCTACTTCTTCTAATCTATTTTCTCCGCTTAGAGACCCTGAGAGTCTTATTCGACGAAGAAATTTAGGTGAACCGTCATCTCTTTTCGACTTCGAAGAAGTTATAAGCATTCCTCATAATAATCAGGGACCGCCTCCTGCGGGACCCCCTCCTCCTAATAATAATGGTCCACCTCCGGTGGTGAGACCTAATGGGCCAGCTCCCCGATCGATGAAGGAGTTGTGCCAACCGTCTATAAATGATGGGGCAGACCAATTGCCCCGATTCCAATTCAGGCTACGGATTTTGGACTTCGTCATCACATGATTCAACAAGTTCAAAATACTTTCCAATTTCACGGATTACCGGGCGACGATGCCAATAGACATATTGACAAATTTTTGGAAGTCACTCAACATATGAAGCAAAATGGGGTCTTTGATGACGCCCTACGTCTATCTCTTTTCCCATGATTACTTGACGCATCATGCTACCACATGGTAAATCGCCTCCAAAGTGAATTTCAATCCCTCTTTCGACAAATGATGGAAATTTCTCTCGAAATATTTTCCTCCTTCGATGGTGACTAAATTAAGGAACGAGATCACAAAATTTTGACAAGAACCGCACGAATCATTATTCGAGGCATGGGAGCGTTACAAATTGTACATTGATCGGTGTACTAACCATAATATGGTTTTAGTTACACAAATTGATACTGTTCTATAATGGTTTTGACATAATCATCAGACACCATTCAATCTACAAGGCGGGAGGAACTCTATGCAACAGACACGGAAGAAAGTTACGATCGATCAAGAACATACCGCTCACACAACCATTGGGACACTTCAGCAACTCGAGACGAGACATCTAGAACTATCTCTTCTACTACTACTACCGAGAGTCCAGAAGTTGTTCGACAATTGGAATTGATGAATAAGAATTTTCTAGATATGATGAGACAAATACAATCGGTCAAATCTGTAAGTCCGAAGTACGAGACTTGTGGTGGTCCTCATTCTTTTACCGAATGCCTAGCCATCGATGGATACACTCAAGAGGCCGCTTATGCTACTACGGGTAACCATAATTCGGGGGGTAATTCCTACCAACCACAAGGTGATCGAATATGCTTAGCTATCACTCAAATAATTACCTCAGACCACCCAGTTTCAATCAACCGAATGTACAAAACAATCAAAACTACAATCAGAACAATCAAAATCAAGGAAATTATCAAGCTCCGAACAATCAAGGAAGAGGGAAAAACTTTAATAAAGGAAACAACAATTATCAAGCTCTGAATTTTCAAGCTCCGAATAATCTAATTCAAGTTGGACCTTCGAATGAGTTAACGAACTACATGAAAAGTAATGAATCTACTTTAAGAGCCATGCAAACTCAAATGACTAATATGAAGACAGAATTGCGAAATGAATTCAAATCCTCTCTTGATGCAAGAACCAATAAGATAGAAAATCAAAACAATCAAATGATGAACATGTTAACTAATCTTACTATGCAAAAGCAAAATCCCTCGGGTTTGGGATTACTTCCTAGTAATACCGTTGCTAACCTGAGAGGTGACGTGAAAGCTATTACCACCTGAAGTGGTGTTGCTTATGATGGACCTACGATTCCACCTACTCCTTCTCCTCTCCCGAAGGAGGAACGTGAAACCGAGGCGACAAAGGACAAGGTGCAAACTACAAGTTCAGAAAGTACCGCACACGTCCAACCTTTGGTTGTCCAAGTTTCTATTCTGGAGCCCGAAGTTACTCCGAAGCCTAATCCTAAACCATCAATACCTTATCCTTCGAGGCTTAATGTTGGGAATAAATCTTCATATGTTAGTACTTCTAGTTTAATAGATTAATACTGCTCAGATTATAACTAACATTATTAACTGAGTTAATACTGCTAGTACAAGTTTAGTACTGCTAGTGTTAATTTATACTGGCAAAGAAACTTAATACTGCTAAAGACTTAAGACTGCCAGAAGAAGTTAAAGACTGCATGAAAGATAAGACTTTTTAAGAAGAGATAAGACCGTGTAAAGATATGTATTAATAATTGTATAACTTATATAAATAGAAGATACGTAGATATCTTATATAAGTTTAGAAGATTTGTAGTTATCTTGTAAAGGACTCCTTGGTGTATAAAAGGAGATCCTAGGTTTTGGTTGTAAAACACATCACAATAGACACATTCATAGCTTCAAGGTTGTAAACCCAAGTACTAGACAGAGTACTCGTATTATTCATCATAATAATATTGAAGCTTTTTGATTATATTCATTGTTCATTCATTCTACTGCATCATAGCTTACTATTACATTCATATTCTTCTAAGTACAAAAGAGTAGATTCCGCATACTCTTAGTATCAACAAAGTTTCTAGCATAGTTGTCTTGAATCTATTCAATACAACTAACCCTTTAACAAGGTTTGCAAGATCAAGTCAGGATCAACAAGTGGTATCAGAGCCTTGTGTTCTGAAACTTTGATCTAGAAGATATGGAATTTGAATCTGCATAGAGTAATACTACTGCTAAGCTACCTATACTCAAACTTGGTGAGTATGAGATATGGGTTATAAGAATCAAGCAATACTTCCAGGTACAAGACTATGCTCTATGGGAGGTCATAGAGAATGGTAACTCATGGGTATTTATACCATAAATAGCACAAGAGAATGGTACTTCAGTTACAAAGATATCAGTACCTGTAACTGCAGAATAAAAGACCAACAAGAAGAATGATGTAAAGGCTAGAAGCTTGATACTCATGGCTCTTCCCAATGAACATCAACTAACTTTCAGTCATTACACTGATGCTAAAACAATGTTTGTTGCTATCAAAACATGATTTGGAGGTAATAAAGCCACTAAGAAAACACATAACACACTTTTGAAGCAATAATATGAAAATTTTAGTGCATTAAGCACAGAGTCTCTTGACTCTATCTTTAACAGGCTCCAGAAGATTGTTAGTGGGCTTGCAATTTTAGGTGTGGTCATTGCCCAAGAAGACTTAAATTCAAAAATTTTGAACAGCTTGCCTCCTGAGTGGAATACTCATGTTGTAGTCTGGATGAATAAGGCTGAAATTAAAACAATGAGCATCGATGATTTATACAACAACTTTAAAATTGTTGAACAAAGTGTAAATAAATCTATTTTTACAAGTAGTGGTGCTCAAAACTTGGCCTTTATGACTGCTCCAAGCACTAGTAGTACTAATGATGTTAATACTGCTAAACCTGCATATGAAGTTAGTACTGCTAGTCCTCAAGTTAGTACTGCTAGCTTCAGTGATAACGATGTGTATGCTTTCATGGTTGATAATCCCAATGGTTCTAATCTCCTACAGTAAGACTTAGAGCAAATTCATGAAGATGATCTGGAAGTAATGGATTTGAAGTGACAGCTCTCTCTGCTAAGTATGAGGGCAAAAAGATACTATTAGAGGACAGGAAATAAAATCTTCATTAATGCTAATGATACTGCTGGGTATGATAAATCCAAGGTAGAGTGTTTCAACTGTCACAAGATGGGACACTTTAATAGGAAGTGTAGAGCACCAAGGAACAAAGAGGGTCAGTTCAAAAATCAAGACAATACTAGGAAACATGGAAACAATGAAGACACATCTTCAAAGGTAATGTTGGCTATAGATGGTGTAGGTTTTGATTGGAGTGATATGGCAGAAGAACAGGTTCAGACAAACATGGCTCTAATGGCGTTTTCAGACTCTGAGGTATACAATGATAAAACTTGCTCTAAAACTTGTCTGAAAAACTATGAAACTCTTAAGAAACAGTGTGATGATTTAATTGTCAAGCTTAATCAAACAGAATTCACGGTAGCTACTTATAAAAGAGGTTTAGCAACTGTAGAAGAACAACTTATCACATATAGAAAGAATGAGGTTCTTTTTAGTGAAGAAGTTGCAGTTCTTAAAAGGGAAGTAGCTTGCAAAGATTATAAAATAAATGTACTTAAAAGTGAGTTTGAAAAGGTTAAGCAAGAAAAAGAGGGCATTGAATATAAAATTAAGAAATTCAATAAAGTCTCAAAAGACCTAAACCAGTTGTTAAAGAGTCAGATAACTAACAAAAGCAAAAAGAGTTTGGGGTATAATGCATTTCCTCCACCTCATCCTTTAATCGATAATCGACCTAAAAAGCTAGATTTGTCTTATTCTGGTCTTGATGAATTCAAAGAGCCTGAATTCAAAGCTTATGGTTATGAGGTTAGTAAGCAAGAGTCTAATATTGTTTGTGATAAAAAAATCAGATGATTTTAAGGAAAATTCTAATGACT
>BQNB010140127.1:6283-17458 GCA_026074375.1 Tanacetum coccineum
ACAAAGCCGTGACGAGTGTCTTCACCTCGAAAACTTAAAAAAACATCATACTTGAAGCTCTTTTGAATCGATGAAGTTGAAGTATATATATATATTTTGGAAAACCGAGTTGACCCGGCGGTCCAACCGGTTGAACCGGTAACCCGGTGACCCGGTGACTCGACCGGGTCGATTCAAAACCCGGTTTTCAAAACATTGCACACAACAATATCAACTTCATTTTTTTAATCTAACTTCATATTTTTTTCTCTCAAATCAAAAACTCCAATATCAACTTCTAACATCGTATACTTTTTTAGTATATCACGTTACGTCTTGAAAGTATGTTAAACATTTTGAAAAGTTGTTCTCACATGATTGCATATATGTATATTTTACATTTATTTGTTCATAAAATTCAAATACATTCTAAAGGTTTTTCTTTAAATTTTGATGTCTATACTTGATCTCCAAGTATAGTCTACAAATTGTGAGTCTTAAAAGAACAATCGGTGAAAACAGATTATAAATAAGATTACAAATTGTGAGTCTTATAATGTCGTTTACAAGCTTTGGACATTCAGGGGGAATCCGTAGCTCAGCCAAATGACGATAGACTAACAGTTGTTGACTCTTAGCGTCTAGTGATTTGGAGTGATCCCGAGGTAACCGGCATGTGAATGCTTACCAAATGGTAGCATTGTTCGATAGACAGATTCATGAGTTGCGAAGTAATCCCTAGGTGCAGGTTCCTCAACGTTAAATGACCGAGGTGGACAGCTTTGAGCTGTTGACTTGCATAGGCAGGTGTAATTCTGCCAAATTTTCACACTCGTCGAGATATAAATCCTTAAGTTTCGGATTATTCTCTAGGTGAACTTCTACCAAATTATGGCAATATCTAAGATTTAGCGTCTCAAGATTTGGAGCCAATGTAAGGTCAAGAGTCTTCAAATATTCAGATTGATATATCTTAAGGAGCCTGAGCTTACGGAGAACCTATAGCAAAAAGAAAAAAAAAACAAGGAAGATGAATTGTACGTGTAGTGACAGACAAATAGGAGGTATAACATCTTGATGAATCATACAACTACTCATTAACCATTTCTTCTCCATGTTCCCAAAGTTGAATGATAACCTTTACTCGAAATGTCTTCGGTAAACATGAAAAAGGATAACCTTCCAATCTAAGAAACCGCAAGGCATTTGGACGGTATAGACTAACGTTATCATAATTCCAGTTGCTAACTCCATCTTCACTTACAAGTTATACTTGCTGAAACAATATAAGCAATTTCACAATAATTAAGAAAACCATATATCAGGTGACATGTTTCATATGCTTAAAAGTCATATGCTAATTTTTGTAGAACTGAATGCAAGTAAATGATAAAACGCACACCTAATATCACCTGCACTCAAAACAATCACGAAGACATTTACTTCAAGTGGGACTAAAACATGGCAAGTTCGATCCATTCATAATATTCGGGGGGTTTGTGGCTAAATATTTTCCTAATGGGTCAAATATTCCCAATTATATCTGCACCACCAATTCCGACCAGAACCTGCTTTGACATGATAAGCTATTGTAACAAGATAGTTTTTGTATTCATATTTAACCTGACCCGTTCAGTCTGCACATATCTACCCATTCTGACCCGAGCCTACTTTGACCTATTACTTACCCGTCAAAATGCCACCTTCAAACATCTAAGATTCACACTAATTAAGTTATTGCAATACAAGATAGTTATTGTAATCCTATTTAACCAAACTGTTTTGATCTGCACAAAACTACCCGTTTTGAACTGAACCGGCTTTAACAAGTTACTTACCTAAACTTATTGCCACCTCTAGTTCGAGAAGTCAAATCTAATGCAATATATAAGATCAAATAATAAAATTAATAGATGAATCCTACCTATCATTTCAGTTCTTTTCACATCTAACATAAACTTTCTTAGCTAAAATAAGGTGTCAATGCTAATGGCTACAAGGATTGGCTGGCTAAAACTTGGGTCTAAAGACTGCACTTCCAACCAAGTAAAATAACTTATGTGCATACTATCTGAAATGGAGTTTTTAATAAGCCATCCCAGACACCCCCTAAGCGAATAACAAGTTTGTTTGCCCGCGCTCCGCCGCGGGACGTTTGGCGGACGGCGGTCGGGTTCTGTGTGTCGAAACTTGCAGATAAAAAAGAAGAAAAAAGGCGAACAATTCAAGCAAAACAAAAAGCATTATACACAACTTCAACAGAAATGGCCACACCAAAAAATCTTGACATATACTACCTCAGACTCATACCAATAATCCACAACATACAAAACACTAATGAGATAAGCTGTCTAGCTTCCAAGCAAACCATAAAACAATTGCAATATGATCCCTGAACGCATCCCTAGTTGAGAGAATGAGTATGGCAAAGTCAGCCACACTTGTGCCACCTGAAAAATAAGCCAAAAAACTATTCAATCTTCATTAGCACCAAACAAAAGATATATGCTCAAATGTTCTCTTTTCAATAATATAATACATAAATATGTGCATTAACATAATTTGAGTGGAGGAGATAAAGTAGCATTTTTTTATTTGACACTAATAGTTATAATCATAATCAGTTTAAGAATAGTTTTACTACTGTGGCTTTCATTTGCAATGACCACAACAATATTCGAATAAAATACAGATTAACAAGATAAACTTCCGACTCTTGTCACGCAACAAAGCAGAATGAGCTGCAAATTCCTCTATTGGCATCCACTGCAAAAAAAGAAGAGCATATTAGTCCGACCGTTTTTTCTTGTATCATATAGTACGGGTTAGGTCTGGTTGGCTGTAACCATGTTTGTCCTTTCTTTTTATAACGGATAGATAATGTGTTACTTATGATTTTCACAAACAATATTTTCATTCTGTAATAATCTAATTTTGACCCATTCCCCTTTTAGGTAAGTATCAGATTTGACCCGTTTCAGAGTTTTTACCTTAGTTGCTTCAATTTCTGATTCTTGAATTTGAATGTCAAAGGACGATGGTCACATCATGCACACAAAGAATAAATCGGATTTTCTAAAGAATGCCTTGTGCCATTGCCTGTCAACAAAATATAAACATATATGCATAAATTGTTGGGTTTTACAACTATTAACCATTAAAGATCACGAGTACGCAGCGGAATAAATAAAACACGTATAGAACTTATAATTAACAAGGGTTCAAGAAAGCGTGTACCTTTTAGCAATTAACGAAACACCGTCTTGAATATACGCGTGTGTATAAATTGAATAACACGCAAACTAAACAAGTTACCAATAACCTCTATGGTGTGCATACACTACACGTCACCGAGATAAGCTAGGATGCTAGTACTTACTTCACGATTAAAACAACTGAACACGATGTTCATGTTTTGGTACTTGTCGTCACACGATCGAAACCCATAAGGATTTAATGTCGGTTGTCTACTACCGAGGAGATAAATCTTATCATGCAAATATATATATTACATGCACAACACGTATGCATCTTTTCCATGAATAATTCATATGAATGATAATTGCCTTTTAATGCAAAAATTCATGCGTTGGAATATTTGCCAAGGAATCGTAGAGATCAAGGGTTGTAAGATAATCAACTAACTTTTAGGATATCATATATTTTTTTCTCTATGAAAGTTAGGGGAGTATATATAACCCAATGACTTGGTCTCTAAGTTATAATACAACACCTCCTCAAGTTTACAATAAACGACACTCGACCCCCTCTTTATTTCTCTAGTTCGACTGGTCACAATCAATACCTCACGGGTTTGGTTTTTTCTACTAACAAGTCCTTCATTTGTTAATATCTATTAATTATTATCAAACGTCTAACGTTATAATTAACGACCGATTTAATATTTCGTGAAACATATTAATATAATTAATATACAATAAATATATTAATTACATTAATAAACGTACCCTCTGTGTATACGTGTGTGCCCCCATAGGCTCACATATTTCTGGCCGTATAATTATTTATGATATGGACATATCCCAACAGCTCCCACTTGGACATGTCACAAATAAATATAACAACATTGGTAAGCGTCTAGCAACACGCAATGTTCCCAGAAATATATAAGTGTACTTTCGTAAAGTCACAGTTAAATGATTTATGAATTTACAATCCCTTTGTTTCCGATACCGTGATAAAAATGGATATGGATCTAAGTCATTCAATTATTTAACGATTCTGTTTCTCTTATATATGATTAATCATGATTACCAAAAATCATTGAGACATATCTACCTGAGTTTTGGGTCAACCAACACATACATCCCCCCTTATTAACCCTACGAGGGGCCCCGTGGTATCATACTTCAACTATTGAAGTAACAAATTCTATTTTGACTACAAGTGTCAAGTCACCATGCTTCACAATCACTTCTGAAATAGCCCTTATTAGTTACCTTATTCAGGATAACTTAAACTATATCAAGAAAGAATATCCACATATGTTAAACCTACTTGCATATCAAGTCTAAGGATTTAGTAAATTAAAATCACTTACAAGATTCACTTAATGACGTCGATCCATAAAGTGATAATCTTGTTAGTTGGGGAAGTCCAATATTCATCTTATGAATATCATGTGAGTTTAGTGGACACTTCCTTTAATATCCAAGATATCACCAATCACTCAGACTTGTCTTAGTTCAACAATATTCCCACATTGTTGATCGACAACGAACTAATTTAGAATAATAACTATTATTATTCATGGATTTAAACATGCAAATATAGGACACAATTTATATTAAATATAACTTCATACCACGTATCTTTATCATTAATAAAATTATTTTAACATCCCTTATCCAAATACTATATAGATCAATTGCATGATAATTTTAGTTGACAAATCATGCCTCAAGATACGACAATCGTACTTGCTGACAAGGCATAGATTTTATTAATTTCAACTAGCTTTGATCTTTCAGAATTTTAAGAATACTTATTTCAAGAATTCAATTAATGAAGTTCTTGAATATATATGATGATTGTTTGTTCATACAAATATCTCAATATTAACACACTATATCTCATAAGGTGTGTGACATCAACTATTGACAACAATCATCTTTCGCAGCTTCCAAAAGTGTAAAGTATTCTTATACTTTAATGTATAATGCAACTATGCTCTCAGTTAAGCACAACTAGTCCACATGGTCATCATCAAAAATGAAATCATACCATGACTAGTATTGAGTGTCATCTCAATTCGATTTAGCATCTGTGTACACAAACAACCCCATGCTTTTAAAATCCGTAAACAATGAATATTCTCTTAATAATGTTTGGCACCTCATGAACTCCAAGTTCATTGGTTTATTCTAATTGCACAATAAATTGTTGCAATATGTATCCTTAGATTTTTCATTACTATGGACAAATCCATAATCTAGGAATGAATTCCCAAATAAACAACTATTAACTATTAAAGATCAAGAGTACACATCAGAATAAATAAACACGTATAGAATTTACAATTAACAAAGGGATCAAGAAACGTGTACCTTTTAGAAATAAACGAACACCGTTCTTGAATATACGCGTATGTATAAATCTAATACGCGAAACCAAACAAGTTACCAAAGTAGATAACCTCTATGGTATGCACACACTACACGTGATCGAGATACGCTAGGATGCTAGTACTTGCTTTACGAATAAAACAACCCAACACAAACACAATGTTTTTGGTTGTTCTAGATTAAATGAATCGAAACCATAATGGGTTCAATTCTGCCAATCGACTAACAAAGAATAAAAGGAATCTTTTAGTTTCTTTTCTTCCAATCGAAACAAAAAGAATAGAAAAGACATCTATATGAGATTCGTGAGTTATTATGTGTCGTATGACTTTTTTGGTTAAAAATCCATCATCTGATTTATGAATTAAGGAGTATTTATATAGCCTTTAAACTTGTTCTTCAAGTTAGACTATAGCACCTCCTCAAGTTCCATAAATCGACACTCTCCTTTTTTATATTCTTTTAGTTTGGTCGGTCACAACCAACACCTCACGGGTTTGGTTTTCGTACTAACAAGTCCCTCACTTGTTTATATCTATTTTTTTAACGACGAGTTATTACAGTTACTAAGTTAGTTATTTGATTCCACAGTACTTACCCAGAAGGCAGTCCCTGCCAGCCTCGAATAATAATTAGTGATTTGATTCCACAGTACATACCCAGAAGGTAGTCCCTGCCAGCCTCGAATCGACGCATCTATGGGGCAGAACCCCACAGATTCCCACCTTGAAGGAAAACCCCCACGGAGAGACTCGAACCTGAGACCTCTCGCATGTGGTAACAACCTCCCCAAGGACACCCTTGGTGGCCAACTGAGCTAACCCAGTTGGTTACTTGTTTATATCTATTAATTAGTTATAACGTCTTACGTTATAATTAAAGACCGTTTAATATTTTGTGAAGTATATTAATATAATTAATATACGAGAAATATATTAATAAACATATCCTCTGTGTATACACGTGGCCCCCATAGGCTCACATATTTCTGGCCGTATATTTATTTATGATATGGACATATCCCAACAGCTCCCACTTGGACATGTCACAAATAAATATAACAACATTGGTAAGCGTCTAGCAACACGTCAATGTTCCAAGAAATACATGAGTGTACTTTATAAAGTCACAGTTAAATGATTTTAGTATTTACAATCCCTTTGTTTTTGAGACCGTGTTAAAAATGGATATGGATCTAAGTCATTCCATTAATAAATGATTCTGTTTCTCGTATATATGATTAATCATGATTACCAAAAATCATTGAGACATATCTACCTGAGTTTTTGGGTGCGGCCACACATACATCTGATTAACCCTACGAGGGGCCCAGTGGCATCATACTTCAACTATTGAAGGAACAAATTCTCTATTGACTACAAGTGTCAAGTCATATGCTTCATAATCACTTCTGAAAATAGTCCTTATTAGCTACCTTATTGAGGATAACTTAAACTAGATCAAGAAAAATTGAATTATCCACACATGCAAGACCTACTTGCATCTTAAGTCTAAGGATTTAGTAAATAAAATCACTTACAAGATTTACTTAATGACGACGATCCATAAAGTAATATTCTTGTCAGTTGGGGAAATCCAATATTCATCTTATGAATATTATGTGAGTTTGGTGAACACATCCTTAATATCCAAAATATCACCAATCACTCAGATTTGTCTTAATTTAACAATATTCTCATATTGTTAATCGACAATGGACTAATTTAGAATAATAAGTATTATTCACGGATTAAACATGCAAATATAGAACACAATTTATATTAAATATAACTTCATACCACGTATCTTTATCATTAATAAAATTGTCTTAACATCTCTTATCCAAATACTAAATAGATCAAATGCATTCTAGTTGACGAATCATGCCTTAAGATACGACTATCGTGCTTGTTAACAAGGCATAGATTTCATTAATTTCAACTAGCTTTGATCTTTTGGAATTTTGAGAATAGTTATTTCAAGAATTCAATTAATGAATTTCTTGAATATCTATGATGATTGTTTGTTTATACAAATATCTCAATATTAACACGATGAGAAGAATTGGAAGAATTGTAGAGAGAAATAAAGAGGTGGAAGGTTTACACATACACTCAAATGAGAAAAATGGTAACCACCCCTCTCCTACTTGGAGCGGTGGTATTTTATACTTAATACTAGAGGCTTTCCATGCCTGTTTTCTACGGGCCGGGCTCGGGATTACTTGGGCTTTCGCCCGATACACGTGACCGGTTAGATTACATTTAAGAGCCCGTTTACCCGTCTAGCCTAATACAACGTATATTAATTTAGTGACCGAGACCTAATATAATTATGAACGAACTTCCATTGTTCGACTCAATATTTTGAGGCTAACAATCTCCCCCGAAGTGAGTTCATTGTGAACTCCTCTTTCATGAGATCACTGAGATTGCTTTTTGTCGTTAAGTCGTGTGATCTGTCTTGTTACGTTGGAGGCTTGTTCCTTCATAGCTTGTGATCTTTGATCATGAGCCTTTTTATTGTCTTTCGACTTCGTCTTTATGTCCGAGATCTTTAAATCTTTTCCTTGCTTGTCTTGATCATCTTTGCCACCTTGCGATCTTGTGTCTTGACCAACATGCTCATACTTTGCATCATCTTGAAAGCTTGCTAACAATCTCCCCCGAAGCTTGATTTCTGAGGAGTTATCTTTAATATCAGAGTTTGCGGAAGTCTTTGTCTTTAATTCTTGAGCTTTTCATGACTTCTTGAATCTTGAAGCTTATAGTCTGTTTTGTTGGTTTGAGCAAGAGTGGGTAATGAATCGACTCCAGCTGGAATGATGCATCACCATCTCCATCTTTATGTATCCTGAATAAAACAGTTAGTCAATAAAGCGGGTGGACGAATATGGCTTTGTCTTAGTCCGAATTTGGTTTAGATTAACTCGGTTCCGTAGGACGTTTTACAGTAAAAATATTGTACCACGTGGATTAGGGATAGATTCAAAGAATCTCCTTGACTAGGGGTTTACAGCTCAAAGCGTGGATCTTCTATCAATATGTATTGATTTACCATGCTTGCTTGTTCTCATTACCGGAAACGTTCAAAGCAGACACACGGTTAAGAGTGAATCAGATAGTTACTATCTTTCTGATTGAGTCTCAATTCATTTCCTGGAAACATGTTTGATTCACATTGAATCGCACCACGTTTCATTTCAATTGACACAAGTTTGACTTCATATAGATCTCGCAAGTCAATACTGCCGTGCTGTTTGATGATGACACTGAAAAAAAATAAGGATTTCCATTCGTCATTGGGAATACTTAAGAGTATCACTCTGATGTTCTGGCTGAATCACAAGGGATAATGCGTAGGACTCTTGTTAAACAGCTTGTGAACTTATTGGTGTTCAGCATGTGTTTTGTCATGAAATGTGTCACAATGAGATTTATTGATGATCTCTTGGCTCTAGATTACGATTAGTGCGTTTTGGTTTTGTAATCGGATGCTGGAGCAGACTGTCACCTTTTCAATATTAACTAACTCGGAGTGAGAAAGTCATAGAAGACGTGTGTATCTCCGGACAAAGAGACAAGTTTCTTTTGAGAGAAACCGAATGGCTGGGAAGGGTTGTGCATCTGCATCATGGGTCCATGATGTCGTCTTCAATGTCTAGCTAACACATTGTGATCTGTCAGCATATTTGTATTGACCGGTTTCTGCACTAAGTTGTGTGGAGGGCTTCTTTCTTTAGACATTTATCCATACATTTCTTTTTTTAATTCTTCAACCCTTCTATGCTTACAAGAACGTCATTACTAACTCCTTGTTGTGATTGTTCCATTGTTAGTCCAATCTGAGTCGGCATTATCCCTTATAACATTCATCTCTTATCATACCGAAGGATGCTATTTCTAATATGGAGTTGTCCTTGGGTAGGTCCTCCGGTTTCTGGTTGGATCATAGACAATTTCTTAACTTACTCACCTTAGACTTCAGAATCGTCGTGAAATAAGATGTTGTAGGGTATGAGATCGTAACCATAAAACCTTTTCCGAATAGCACTTTGAGTCTTTAGATCACATTTAATTACATTTCTCCCATATTTTAAATTCTTAGTCATTTGTTTTGAAATTGTGTGATTAAAATTTGTTTGGAAAGCCATGGGGAAAAACGTGAATCTTAGCATGAATATTTGGAACTGTGTCATCTGCTCCCCCTCATTTTACATTGTTTCGACACCAAAAACTATGGTCCCAAGTTTCTAAAATCAGATATTAAAAATTGAGGGTTGAAACTTAGTCATCTTATAACGATCAATCTATTGAAGTGTCATTATTATCTTGTTGTCTATTATGGTTTGAATACATAAGAATGGTCGTGAGATGATGTTTCCTTCAAACTTCATTAAAACTTTGTTTTACGAAAAAATCCCCTTGAAAGATGGTGTTGAACACGCAATTTTGAAGATTATGAATGCCAGTGAGAAGTTCTTTGAAAAATTGTGTTCAACATTTTGTAAACATCATGTTAGAAGACTTCTCTTCCAACTCTTAGGGTAAGCGCACTTTTGCGTACACTTTCCTTTTTCTGAGCTTAAAAACTCTTGAATGTATTGTAAAAAGAACAGTCAAGACAGAAGAACGGTTGAATTTCTCGTTGTTAGGATAAGTTATCTTTATAGATAAGCTTTCCTTTATTTGAAGTCCGGGTTACATACTGATATTTGCACATAAGCCATTAAGAAAAATTAGAAATGACATGTTTTGAAAGCATTTGAAACTCCTGTTCGAACTGCATTTACACGCCCGTGTCGATATTAATCAACATTTCTAGGTACGTAAATGTTATCGATTTCAAGAGACATGTCGAGAAGAATATTTTTTGAAACATTTTTTTTTTGTATTTTCTTTTTGAAAATTTTATATTTTTGTATTTATTTATTTTTTTTTTTATAAAAAATATTTACATGTTGACCTCAGCATTGTTATGTGATGGTGGAATAGTAATTCCAACTCTTGTCGTGATGTATCTGTCTTGTCTGCTGTAGGAACAACTTTTGGAACCAGCTTTGAACTTGACAGTTCATTGCTGTGGTCGTGAATTTCGAGTTCTGAACTGTTATGATCAGAAGTCATTTTGTCGTGGAGGAGCGAGGCCTGAACTGTTGTGAACAGACGTCATTAGCAACAGACGTCTCTGACATCTCTTTGAATTCATCAAATCTGAGATGGATGGATTCAACTATCAGCCTTGTTCTCTTGTCCTTGCTTTTTTGCTTAGCCACGCACGAAGTAACCACGATTACAATAAAATTACAAACACTAAATCGAACCAAATCGAGGTAACCAAATCGAACTACTTTGCTAAAAAAAACGAAACCACGAAACAAAACAAAAAAATACAAATACGAAACAACCACTACAACTAACAAAAACTAAACCCACCCGTGGCGAATGATACCAAATGTCGGAACCCAATATATCACTTTCACTTCATTATTGAAACAAGAAAATAAGATGAGAAGAATTGGAAGAATTGTAGAGAGAAATAAAGAGTTAGAGAGAGAAAGGTAGAGAAAAGAAAAAGATGGATGATTACTTGCAAAATTACAAATGAGAAT
>BQNB010140128.1:0-17458 GCA_026074375.1 Tanacetum coccineum
GGTACCAACATAATAAGTGATACACACATTGCAGTGTAGATTTCCTAAAATATAAGATATGCTCTAAATTTAACATTTTACAAAAAGATTTATAGCGTAGTTTTAAAAATTTATCATTGTCAAATATTATCTTATACACTATTTATCTAACAAAACATATGCAATGATTTTATTTAATACTTTTAATACAGAAGACAAAGTTGAATCAAGAAATGAAAAATAAAAAACACCAAAATAAAAAAAATCATAACAAAGTAGAAAATAAATAAATAAAAAGTAAGAAAAAATTAAAAATAGAAATAGACATTAAGAGGTGTTAAAACACCCCTCCGCATCTAGTTCAATAAGAGGTTTATGTATCTTACTGCCCTCTGAATGACATGAAAAAAACAAACAGTCTTAATGACCCAAATATCTGACATGAATGAGTCAGATTAAAATACTGTTAAAAGCAATTCTGAAAAAACAAAAAAAACCCAAACGTATTTGTAAAAAAACTATTGTTGGCTCACTGTTGCTTTTGTCAAAATCTTACGGTTCAACTCAATAAGATAACATATGACCAATTTTGTAAGTTGTTATTGTTGTAAACATAAAGAATAAAAACATAAGAATGAGATGAGGAGAAGAAGAAGAGAGAATTCTTATTGATAGATTGATCAATACAGAAGTTACATGTAGAATGTATATATAAGGCTAAACCCTAGCTTGTATCTAAAAATAATAGATGAATAGACATAGCCCATAAGCCCATACATAGCCCATAATAATATTTTATAATACTCCTCCTTGGATATTCATCGTTTATTATACGATATAGTCTGCCTCGTTAAAAACCTTATCAAGAGAAACCCAATGGAATAAAAACTTGATGAAGGAAAAGAGTGCAATGCGCATAATGCTCCTCCTCAATTTAATGTATATATTTCAAGCATCGCATGGAAATCTTCTAAACGAGTTGCTCGAATACTTTTGTCGGCAACAACTTTGTAATAAAGTTCACCAAATTGTTGATGTTAAGAATAAGTCCTGCAAAAATGACAAATATATGTGTAGCTTCCAACCCAATATCAAATGCATTGGTTGGAAAGTATACAATGCGTGTACAAATATTAAAAGAGAAAATATAAACTCTCATGGCGCATATTAAGTGCAAAATTGACATTAGAACCTCAATTGCACTTATTTATGGTACTTAAGGACCAATTATTCTTTAGAGAAATATGCAAAACAATTTAAATAATATGCGTTCAGAATAATTTTAATTCATATAAAGATTTATTCAGTTTGATCAAATAGAGTTTTTGAGAACTTTATTAATTGCTTTAAGAAGTTGAAGTTGCTACAAATGCTTGAGGCATTTTAGATCCTTCATGGAATATAAGAGCTTTAATAAACCCCATTCTAGGGAAAATTAAATAGTTCTATATAGCTTATCTCATAAAATATCCATAAGATATTTACATCCACTTCGAGACGATAAGTCTCTTAATAATCAACTTAATGTTTTTGTGAATTTATTTATTTCACAATTCATGTATTAAAGCATATAACTTTAGAGCTCTTATTTCGGTTTCGCACATAAAAACCGATGTATATCTAATAGATTTTACACATTGACGTGTATGAACTTCACGTTCCACTACTTTAAGTATTTGCAAGATATTATGTCTTTTTATGTTGGCCAATCATTTCATTTTTTTTTGGAACGTCAATTTATTAAAACTAGCAAGGAGCTAGATCAAACACAAACAAGATAACGGTTCTTAAGCCAATCGTCCCATTTGAACGATGCTTTACATCTATACTTACACCAATTAAACGAATTAGAAACTAGATTATCAAAAAGTAACTCCTTTTTGGGAGGCTTGTCTTCAAAGAGGATCTTATTACGGAAATTCCATATCGACCACCACAAACCGTAGAATACACCTTCCATCATACCTTTCAACTTGATCTGAATCCGAATAGACACCAACCAAGCAAGCCATTCCTCATAAGAGCTCACGTCCGCATAATCCACATTCCACCAAATAGAAATTTTACGCATAATTTGTCTAACCAATTCACATTGAAAGAACAAGTGACTTGTCGTCTCCACTCCACCATTACAGATTGGACACATTATAGAATCAATATCCATTCCGCGACATGAGAGATTAAAACGCGTGGGTAAAGCATTAGTTTTGATTTTACAAGCTGTGATATTAACCTTGCTTGGAACGGACTTGACCCATCTAGTCGATAAGCCTACCTCCTGAAACCGCTGCTCATCAATCATCTTACGAATAGAAGCCACCGAAAACACCCCATCACTCTCAAGAAACCATCGATACCTATCTTCACATGGAACCAGATTAGTTACCTGCACAATCTCCAACAAAGAATTAAATTGAGACTCTTCGACTCCACTTCTCACACTCCTACGAAAGGAGTGATCATTACTTGACGCCATCAATTTCATACTGACCGTAGCATTTTTATACGTCTCAAGAGCATATAACCGAGGAAACAACTCTTTAATAACGCCTCCTTCATACCATTTGTCATCCCAAAACGAAGAAGACTCTCCATTCCCTAGCTTCAAACGGATAAAATCCAACACATTAACACCCCTACCCTTCAACACCTTCACCTCCTTAACAATCGACATCCAGCAGGTCTGCCCTCCAGCCAGATTCTCCTTATCTAATTTTTCGTTAACACCATGTATAGCTTTAATCACTTTCGTCCATAAAGAGGTTTTTTGGGAATAAAACCGCCATATCCATTTTAACATGAGACCTCGATTAAGCGCGTACAAGCTTGGTACCCCTAAACCCCCTTTATCCTTTGAAGTAAGAATCTTATCCCATTTTACCCATGAAACTTTTCGACTTTTAGAATCCTGACCGTTAAAAAATCGACTACGAATAGATTCAAGCGATTTAAGGACATTCGAAGGAACTTTGAAAATTGACATATGAAATATCGGTATAGAACCTAGAACGGATTTAAGAATAGTGAATCTACCTCCAATGGAAAGAGTTCTCATCTTCCATCTAGAAAGACGCGATAGGACCTTATCCACCACCACTTTCCAAGCTTCCTTTCTAGTCATATTATCGCCAACTTTCGTGCCAAGATAAGTAAACGGAGTCTTAAGAACAAGACATCCAAGCTTGATAGCCGCGTTTTGAACCTTCCTTTCCTCCACATTAACACCCATAATCTTGCTTTTACACATATTAATCCTAAGACCAGACGCCCGGTAAAAGCATTCCAAAACTTGCACAAGAGTATCAATATTGAGCTCACTCCATTGACCAATAAAAATTACGTCATCCGCATAAAACAAGTGAGAAAGATTTACCGTAGTATTTAGGTTGATACCCGTAAATAAGCCCTCGTCTATCACACGCTGAAAGGATATGTGCAAACTCTCCATAATGAGAATGAATAAAAAGGGAGATAATGGATCACATTGTTTAAGACCTTTAAAGAATTGGAACTCCTCCGTAGGGCTACCATTGATAAGGATAGACCCTCTAGACGATCGAAGACAGCTTTGAATCCAATTTCTCCATTTGTTGCCAAAACCGAATTTATTTAAGACGTCATCTAGGAAATCCCAACGAACCGAGTCATAAGCTTTCTCAAAATCAACTTTAAATATAAGAGCGTGTTTTTTTATGATCCTCATCATGCATAATAGCAAGCAATATATTATATGTAGACAAATTAATCGACGTCGTTTTGTTTCCGATTTCATATAATTCAAGACAAGATAGAATTTATTGAGATCTCATTAGCTATCTGAGGTTCTTTGGAACCTTAATGTCTAGTGTCTCTTTATGAGACCAACATAGGGTTTTTTATACCTCGGACAACCATCTTGTTTTCATGCTCCATATTTTTCATCAAGGATTTTATTTGGAATCGATTTTTCTATCACGCTTGAGGCATGTCATAATAAAATAGTGTCTTTGAGGGACAACTTATAATTAGAGCACGAGCTGAAATTTCATTTTTGACCAATGTTTATGTATGGCTATTAGATTATCCATTGAATAATAAATTCATAAAATCTATTTCAAGGATCAATAGAATATGATAATTCATTCTGAATTTGCAGCTATTTCTCTCCCCCTAAAGGAATTATCCTTCTTCTATATCCCGTTTATATGTGCATTCAGGTGAAGTAATTTGCACAAAAAAACTGAAATGAGATATTTTTGGTTTATAACCAAAACCAAATATAAAAAGGAGGTTTTATAATAACATATTGGCATGATGCTAATTTTGTTGTTGTGTATATTATAATATATCCCCATACAACAACAAAAAGTTTCTCTCGATATCATTAAATTTTTTGAAGTAATTCATCGGATATTCATGATGAAATACTTACTCTTGAATGTTGGCTCATTTTGAGCTATTAATCATGCAAACTTGAGGTTGCGATTTGATGACCATTTAGACGATGCATCGATTTTAAACTCTAAATGGTTCATATAATGGATTTGTATGCCTACATATATCCATTTATTTTCTTTTCAAAAAATTGAGAAATAGAGTCCCCATTCTAGTTGATAGATTAATTATCAACTTCTATTGAGAGATAACAACATTAGATTGAAGAATCTTATTCTTTTATAGTTTTCACATCATTAGTGACTCGGGATGGTGTAACCAGTCATCCCAAAAATATTATAATTATTGCTCATAAAATTATGTTATGGCTATGATTAGCTTTTACTAATCTTTATATAATGCAAGTCGAGGAAGATACAAAAGAATATAATGCATTCTTAATATTTAACTCCGTTTCTTATGACAATTTTATATTTCTTTTATGGAGCAAAATGTGTTAGCATAGATTCTTACATCTATGAATATAGTGTGTAATATCTTTGACACACTTGTATTTGCATACATCACATTGCATTTTTGCATAAATAGCATTTTTGTTTGCTCCTTTTATTTTGCCACTACCGGTGGTTTGTCATTGTCATACTACACCGACCATATCCTTTACCATGATAAATGATCTTTAAACATTTATCATTACATTATCACATTCACATGAGAGAATGAGGATCTTATATTGATCATTTTATATCATTCACTTGAGGGAATTGAGACTTTTATGTTGATATACTCATCTTTAGTCTTGCAACTTGAGGTTGCCAACCAGTTTCTTTAAATTAACATGACAATAATTAAACTCACCACGTCCATAATCACGATATCATCGTTATTGAGTCACATTCAGTTGAGTGAATGGAGCAATTTTAGAAACGGGTTTATCGTGTTTGTTCAAACATACCCATTACTTTGTTAAGAAAAAAAAACTTATATCAAAGCATCGTTCTCGATATATGAGCATATTCAAGGCCTTAACCATCTCATCGCATATTTTGTTTTTATCATTTAAATGTAACACTAAATATTGCGAAAATGTGCTCATATTTACAAGAATTTCTTGCTTTTGATGTCAAATCTCTTTTAGCTTTTGACATACATTTAACGGATCTTTCACCGTTAGATATTTTCTTTTGATTCAGATCTAACACAGAAAATGTGAGACCGAACCCACTTATGTTTTTTTCATGCAACTTGAGGTGCATACAATCATAGTAAGCTTTAGGGATAATTACTTGCTATTTTTGTGGTAATCTACACTTTAGATTTTACCATAATTTAACGGATCTTTCATTGTTAAGTATTTCGTATTCCTTTTGAGGCTCTCGCGAAGGAGCAGAACAGGGAAATCACTAATGTTTCGACTCTTGTAAAGAGGCATATTGTAATTTTAGATGTGGTTCTATCAACCATCTTAATTAAAAGCAGAAGTTATTTTGTAGTGATTCATTTGAGGGAATCATAATTGATACTATGAGGTCACAAAATAAAAAAATAATACAATTTAACAATGATGACATTTTATTTCGTGATTCATTTTAAAACCTAATCACAAAAGAACTTGTTCTGTAAAAAAAAAAGTCTATAATCATAACTTGAGTAATTGAATAATTGTAAATACATTGTTAGAAATTATAATAAAATTATAACATGAGTAATGATAATCTTTTTATGCTTTTGACGAGATCATAGTAGAATCCTTGCGTGATCTAAAACGAAGTAGAAGAAAATGTATAAACAATAACATTAATGTTATTTTATCTAGTTCTTGAGGAACCATAATAGAATTTGAGGTTCTATTTTTTTCTCTAACATAACATAAGATTATGCTACGATTCATATGTCAACAAATATAGTACATGATGTAGTTAAATATGTCATTGATCAAGACTAATTATGTCAATGATCAATTTTTTTCATTGCAAAACATTGATAGTTATATGTAAAAGACTTCAATATGTGTGTACATATTAGTGACAAAAGTAAAAACAAATAATGTCTTCAAACATCTAAATACATCTTTAAGTGATGAAAACAAATAAGACAGAATGTAAATAACTTTGTCATGCGGAGATAGATTTCATATGCTTAAAGTTTTACCAATGGAAAATCAACATTAACTACCTTGTTACACAAGACTTATACATAACAAAATATAAAATGGATTTCAGTAAAACAAACACGTCAATATAGAGTTAAAAACATGTAAAGATTTACAAGTAATTGTATTATTTGATTCTAGTCCTATACACAGCATCGCTAGGAAATCAAAATCAATACGTGTGCAAGAGATCAATAAGCATAGGAAATGAAAAGCAATTATTAGTAAAATATTTTGAATACGGAGAGAACTTCTTGACTAAATTCAATTGGCTATGAATGGATGAAAGGGTTCCGGTAGGCAAAGGGTTTGTGTTTTTTTGTTCGGTCAATATTAAACGGTTCAGTTAGGTCCGGTCAATATATTGTGATTACAGTTTCAAAACCCTCACTTAAGTAGTATCCGCACTTAAAACCGGGTAGTAACATGGCCCGCCCGACGGGCGGGTTCGGTTCATAAATCTTTTCTTGATATATAAGCAATATCCGCACTTAAAATCTCAAGCAATCAATATGAAAGAAGTTCATGCTACAATTACTAACCGGCCATATTTTGATGTAAGTGAGAAAATTTATTGGCAGATGGAGACAGTGGGTAATTTCTTTGTCATACCTCTTCCCATGTGCTTGAGGCCAATGGGTACTGCGTGGAGATGCTCTTACCGGTCTTGTCTACTAATGCAACTAAAATAAATATACATAAAATAGACAAGATCTTGAAATATATGATTGAGATGTAAAACAAAATGATTTCAACCAATTTATCTAGTGAGGTGACCCTTACAGAAGATCGAGATGTTTTCGTGATTGTTCGGATGCCTTTCTTTCCAGTCCATACTCGTGCTATCGAATCACTATCATGGTTGAACAGGGACGTAAATCTGCATGTTGATATTACTACACCCACTAATACAAAATATAAAAGAATTGTTCGACATGATGTTGGAAATCAGTCCTCCATACTACTCGAACTTGCTTGCTGATTAAACACAGAACTCACAAATATGAAAGAAATTCGACTCAAATTAAAAGGGAGACAGTGCTTTAATTTGTTCTAATGCCTCTTGATGCTTATATGTGTTTTTAGACACATGTAGCAGATGTGGATTCAGCCCCCTTTAACCCGAAAACACAACTCCGCGACACGCCAATCAAAACAGCAATATGTGTTTTCAATGCTTTGTATATTAAAAGGAAAACTGAATGCTTTATTATATGAAACCTACAACCTATTTATAGACTAATGCTAACAAAGTTATGTACACAAACTTGCATGAAATGAGACGTGGGTATACTCCCATTATCTCCTGAAGAATAGGTAAACCAAGAACTAGTAAAACCAACGTGTGAAATTCCTGGTCCATTGCCATACAATTCGGTACCTATCAACTCTTATCTTCACACATAACTTGGCCCACAAACTGACCCGTACCTGCTGACCCGTGACCCATCAAGATTAAACCCAACATTCACCCCCGTAATCTTGATGCCTTTCACGGTCACGGCTCTTTCGATCATAATCACGAACACGGTCTCTTTCTCGGTCTCACGGCGGAACTCACTTTCCTACCATGACATTCTTTATTCTCTTTTCTTGCTTTCTGCTGCGTCTTCCTTGCTCATGCTGCTCGTCACTTTTGTCTACTTGCTTTCTCTCTCGTTCTTGCTTCTTGCTTATCGGTTCTTGCTTACCGATTCTTGCTTGTCGACTCTTGCTTACGATTGTTTCTTGTTTGCTACTTGCTACAAACACGAAAGTTTCTACTTGCTATGGTTGTCTTACCTGCTACTTGCTACAGTTTATGCGACAACCTTCTTGCTTGCTAACTTGCTGCTGCTTTCTTGCTTTTGATCACCAAGTGATCAACCTTGCTTCTTGCTTTGATTTCTTGCTAGGTTCTTGCTATCTTGCTGCGTTCTCACTTTTCTTCTTGCTAATTTCCTGCTTTCAAACATTCCTTGCTGCTGCGTTCTTATGCTTACATGCTGTGATCAAAAGGACTTGCTGCAGGCTTTTGTCTTTCGCTGTCTGATCACATCAGATGCAATCATCCCTTTGATTTCTTGCTCTCCACACACCGGGTATGAGCCCCATGTGGCTCTGATACCAAATGTTGGAAATCAGTCCTCCATACTACTCGAACTTGCTTGCTGATTAAACACAGAACTCACAAATATGAAAGAAATTCGACTCTCATTGGTTTTTCTGTGTATAATACTTTCAATATAAGAACTGATTACAAATCGTACATAAAGAAACCTACAACCTATTTATAGACTACAAAGTAAACTAATAAAATAACTACCTAAGCCTACTACTAGAAACGTGTGGTGCATTATTTCCTCCTTTATTTATGCAACTAACAAACAGCTACTCACTGCTCCATTCTTCCTTCATATTCGGTCAAACAAGTGACTAAGTAAACTCAACGTGTAAAACCCAACATGCACATTCTCTTTTACTCAACTGAACCGGGTCAAACAACCAAGTGCAAACCCACTTCTTTATTCGGTGCTAAATGGATCATAAACCGATCCACTGACCCATCTCCAAGACCCGTGACTTGACCCACGGACTACTAACCCGCTCCATGGACTTAACCCATCAAGATTACTCCAACAGAATATCTTCAATATTGTAGTTTCTTGACCTACTCCATGAATTAGTTCTGAAACTAAAGACGTGAAAAGTATCATGGTTTTCATAATAGGCACGTTTATCAATTCTAACAATCTTTAAGTCGTCTACAGTTGCACCATGACCAAATCCATATATATGGTCGGAACAATAAACCAAATCATCACAAAGTAAGTCAGGAGCTAGCTTGAATGCACCAGTAAATGGATTGTATAGAATCATGCGAGTGTATGTGGCATATGTATCATAAGGATTTCGTTCGTTAACAACCGACAGGACTATCCCATTAACCGTTCCAAGAAAAGTGACGACATAATTTTGGGGGTTTTCATAAGGTGAACGAAGCTTGAACATCAAATTAGCCATATCATCATTTGGATAATTATGATCTAAAACTTGAATAGGTGAGCTCGGAAGAAGTATCGACGTGATCTCATTTTTAGCTACTATATCGTGAATAATGCAATCGGGTTAGACATTCACCATCTGTATATAAAAGAAAAAGGTAAGTTTGGAATAGGTATAGGTTTATAAAGCAAAGAAACAAGAGTTGTGAAGTTATGACTTATTTATGAATGATCCTATAATCACAAATACTCAGCTTCAAACTATTTGTTAGATGATAAATGATAGAATCACATAATATTTATAATTATTTTCACATAATCTTTATAATTTTTTTCACACAACGATATATTGTCATAGTAGATTATACATCTACTAGATTCATAAAAGGATGACGACAATAAATTTGTGTTGAATTTAGCATGTCACATCCTTGTGTGAAAAATCTTTTTATAAACCTATTTAGTGTCTAGTTAACTTCAAACCCTTATAACTTTATAAAGCTATTTAGTTTTTAGTTTACAATCAATATTTTCCTGGATATTCTGTCGTGCAGAGGATATACAGTAAGTACGTTGATTTATAAGACGTTAAATTAGTACAAGTGTATGATATCAAGAAAAGAATTGGAAAATACATAAAGTATCTTGTGCTCCTTTTTGGTTTTGTGGTATACAATTTGAGAAAATGCGTTCGTATAAAATCAACTAAACCTAATTATATACTCTACTATATATGATTATATTCTTCTATACCAAAACACAATAAACACACTAATAACTTTTATAAGCAATCACAAAACCTAAAAAAAATGTTCTGTGTAACCAAATTATTCAACTCATGAAACACGTATAAAAGGTATTCACAAATCACAAACGCTATATTCATGAAAATAAAGTTTATTGTTTCCTCTTATTTGTTGCCTTGAACTTGCGAACTATAACCACTGCCTAATTCCCTTTGATAATGTTTTATGTTTTAATAGTGCACGAATTAAATGGATTTTAATGTATCATCGGTAAAAAATTTACTTTTTATTGGCTAATGACTTTCCTAATCGGGGCAATTGCATATATATCATTTCAAAAACTAAAAATTGCATATATATCCAACATAAACTTAAAATTGCGTATATATCCTTCTTAGAGGTGAGATCATGAAAGAACAATATCATCTCAATAAACAAATGAACACATTCCACCTTTTTTTTAAAACAACATATCTTGAAAACGTCAAAATGCGAAAAATACACTATCGCGACGAGAATATTATATTTACGTAATTACAAAAGTGAGGAGGATATTGATGTAATTACCCAAGTTTCGGAAGGATATTAACGTAATTACAAAAGTGAGAAGGACATTGATGTAATATTGAACTTTAGTAAGGATATATATGTAATTGCCCCTATTATTTATTATTATTTACATAGTATTGGAAGTAAAACGAGAAACAAGTTGTGTCGCTAGTCCTTTTAAATTGCAAAGCTAATTCTTTTGAAAACTACATTTGTGGATTTGGGTTTCATAACATTGTTATTCATAACCCATTAGACTATGTTGAGTAGCTCTACCGCCTCAGATTCAAGAAAATTAAAAGTATCAAACACGTAATTAAAAAAAATCATGCGTGATTTCACAAAATCACATGCAATTTCACGAAATCACATGTGATTTTTAAATTAACGACGAGAATATTTTATCTTTCAGTAGACAATCACTTTTATATACTTTTGACGACTTTTTAGTGTTAAAATTTTCGCCAAGAAAAATTACACGTGATTTGTAAAATCACTTATGATTTGTTATTTTAAAAATCATGTGGTATTTCATAAATCGCATGTGAATTCACAAATTCACTTATGATTTTTAAAGTAATAAATCACATGTGATTTTTCGAATCACGTGTGATTTTTTATGAGAGGAAATTTAAAAAAAATCGTCGAAAGTATATAAAAGTGCCCGCCTATAGAAAGATAGTTTAATTCTCTTCGCGATGGTATAATTAAATTTGCGTAACGATTAACGGTTTGAGAGATATTTTAATTTTAGAAAATAGGATGAAAGTGATTTTTTTTAATTAAATTAACGATTTAATTTAAGTCATTAGATAAAAATAAAATTGATGATTGAGATTGAAAGGATTATTCTTTAATTGGATATTGTTCTACATGGATCTTTTGTCATCCTTCTTAAATATAAAAAATGTCATATATATCAAATAGGTATTTTATATGTATTTAAAACCCAATGATGCATGATACTTATAATCTAAATACAAAATGACCATTATACCCTCTTTTTTCCAACCAACAACATCAACAAAAGATATATACTCATATAAAGACTGGATCAATATCATTTAGCGAAAATTACTGCAGAGGACTCTTTTTAGCCTCTATAATACGCAGAGGACCCGTTTTTCCTAGTTTACGAAATAGGCCACATATATCGCCTGAAATTTTGGGAGGAATCTTTTTTTTGGGCGATATCACACGTGTCGCTCAACCAACAGACCTAGAACAATTTACAAGTCACGGATAAAGAGGCATGGGCCCATTGTCATATGTCGCTCGAAATTTTAGGCGATATTCCCTTTTTATATTAAAAAATTGAAAGTGGCCTAGGAGATTTCATCATATCTATTATGATCGGAGAGGTTTTTTTTCTTTTGTTTCAGTTAGGGTTTGTTAGTAATTTTTTTTTCAAAAGTGATTACGTTCATAGTTTGACGACGTTTTAGTATCTGTATATGTTTGATATAATAATTTTTTTAATGTGATTTGTGTTCTCTTTGTTGAGCGCTAATCAATGAACCAAAAATTGTTGAAAATAAAGTTAATATGGGTACGATACGATGCTTCAAAGTGTGTCACAAAAAACATAAATAACAGACACACTTTGAAGCATCGCATCGTATTCATATTAACTTTATTTCCAACAATTTTTTGTTCATTGCGTTGCGCTCATCAAAGAAAACAAAAATCACGTAAAAAAACAATTTTGTAAAACATATACAAATACTATAACGTTGACAAACGATGCAGGTAATCACTTTCAAAATTTTCTAAAAATATCTAAACCCTAACCACTAAAAACAACAAAAAAACGCACGAGTGACACACTTTGAAGCATCATATCGTACTCATATTAACTTTATTTTTTACAATTTTTGGTTCATTGATTAGCGCTCAACAAAGAGAACACAAATCACGTTAAAAAAATTATTATATCAAACATATACAGATACTAAAACATCGCCAAACTATGAACGTAATCACTTTTGAAAAAAAATTTAATAACAAACACTAACCGTGGGCCCCATTCCTTCTAGGCCACTTTCAATTATAATAAATATGGTGCAATCTCCTAGGCTACTTTCAATTTTTTTATATAAAAAGGGAATATCGCCCAAAATTTCGAGTGGTATATGACAGTGGGCCCCATTCCTCTTTATCCATGACTTGTAAATTGTTCTAGGTCCGTTGGTTGATCGACACGTGTGATATCACCCAAAAAATAGATTCCTCCCAAAATTTCAGGCAATATCTATGTTCTATTTCGTAAACTAGGAAAAATGGGTCCTCTGCGTACTACAAAGGCTCAAAAGAGTCCTCTGCAGTAATTTCACTATCATTTAACTCTTTAAAAACCCAATAACAAGCTACGTTGATACCAAATTTGTAACCACTACATGTTCTTTATTTTCTATATCTTCAATCTTTAGTTTCATTATTTCTTATTCTATAACAAAGATCCCATAAGTCACTTTTAAAACTTGACATAAAATAATAATGTTTAAATGCATATTTTTTAGATCCTGTTAAATCCGATTGACATTTTCACACTCGTCGGAATATGTGCCTCACCGCCACCCTCCGTCGCTGGGCCGCCACCAGGCCGCCTCTAAATATCAACCGACCGTCACCGCGTTTAAAATCCTACTTGTTGCCGTCTCTAGAGCCCTCTAAAATCCGTCGGATCTTTGTTTTATTGTTATAGGTATATATCTGAAAATGACGTGTTTCATATATGTATTTATTTGTGTTTGTCAAATTTGAATTGATGTTGGATCTAGATTAGTACATTCGTTTGTGAGAGGGTGTTTAGATTAGGTGAATATTTCATGTTATGGATCTGTGTATTTGTGTACCTTTTTTTTAAAGATGATATATGAAAGGAGAAAGACGAAGATTATATATCTGTGTAAAGGATATAATGGTCATTTTATATTTGAATTGTAATTGCTATGTGTTTTCTGTTTTTAAATGGGCCAAAATCATTAAATAGTAACAAAGTTTGAGATTTGTTCCAATTTGGTATCTCAAACTTTATATCAACCATAAAAATCATCAAAGTTTTTAAACTGTTCTATTCTTGTGTAATTTTTATGGTAAAGTGACTTGAACGAAACATTTCTCAAATTTGTTATTATTTTGTGTTATTGTTTATGTTTAGTCGTGCATTAAAGGGTTGTACATAAAGTTGGTTTGAAGTAGTTAAATTCAGAGGTGGGTGTTTTAAATAAATGTACAACATGTTAATGCATATATAAATACTTTAAGCACACCAGTTATAGAAAATTACATAAGATTGAAACAGTTTTGAAAGTTTGATGGTTTTTATGGTTAACATTAAGTTTGAGGTATCAAATTGGAACACTAATGAAACTTGTTTACTATTGGGTGACATGTTCCTTTTTTTAAATATACATGAAAAAAATTAGTTGGATATATATGACAATTTTTGTGTTTAAGAAGGATATATATGTAATTTTTGGGTCCGTTTGGTTTGTAGACGGGTTTAGGTTTAGGATTAGAATTTGAATTTAAATTTATATTTGGATTTGGTTTTGGATTAAGAGAAAAAAGTAATAGAGAGAAAATATATAATAATGTAAAATTTTAATTTTTTATAAATTAATATAAGAATTAATAACGATATTTATATGACAAAAAATAATTAAAAAAAAAAGAATGTATAAAGAGTTGTGGCTGACATTTCCATTGGCCCCACAAAAAATGGTTTTCAACTCTAAAACCCAACATCGGCAGCCAGAATTTAAAGAATCCAAATATTAATGCAATGGTCCACTATTCTCAGATTCTACTATTTTAACCAAACAACTTTTATTATCCCTAAACCAATTTTTAAGCCTAAGACCCACAAACCAAACAGCCCCTTAGTGTTTGAAGAGATATATATGTAATTCTTCCTTTCTAATCATACCTTACATTTTAATTTATAATCCATAATTGACCCTTAATGTATCTACTTTGACATTGTGAACACTCAAAAAAATATTTGGTGTGTTTCTGCTTAAAATTAACTACTAAAATCTGCTTAATGATAAGTACTTCATGAAATAGTGTTTAGATTTTCTTATGCTGTAACAATTGTTATTTAAAAAGACACAGTATGAATTATGTGAAATATAGATACTGATAATACTATTAAAAGTGCTTTTAGACGCATGAAAAATAAAAGTTTGGATTGTAAGTTTATTGTTCTTCCTTGTCAAATGTTTTATCAAAATGGCCTTTGAATCTAATGTAAATGTGGATTGGCGTACATACAAGATTTTAAAGTTTATTTAGAATGAAAGAAATTATCGGCAGATAATAAGAAGCTGGTGAAAGTAAAAAAGCTAAAGAATTTAGGTTACTTTCGAGGTTATACATCAGTAGGGTCAGCATCGGTTCAAAACCGAATCGAACCGACAAAAATCAAACCGAACCGAAAACCGAGTTTGAGGACAAATTTGAACCGAAACCGAACCGAAGTTTACCGAGAAAAACTGAAACCGAACCGAATAGATAGTTTAGGCGTATTTTTCTTGGTTTCAACCCTTACTGAAGCGAACCCGAACCGAACCGACAAAACCAAAACCGAAAACTATAAATATACAAAACCGAACCGAAAATGATCGGTTCGGTTTCGGTTGGTTCGGCTCGGCTCGGTTTGTCGGTTCGGTTCAGTTTTCGGTTGGTTTTGCTCAGCCCTACTTAAACACATACATGCTCCGTCAAAAGACATACACTCACACGACACAAAAGCACAAAAAACACACACACTAAAGATTTGGTCGTCTACAAGACTGAATCCTCCATTTTTTATGTCGAAGGTGCGTCTAGGGGGGCACCATAATAGGGAAGCATCGGTCTTAGATGCCCAAGACTCTTAGGTGCTGTTTGTTTATTAAGAGGCTCTGAATCTGAATCTGAACCGCACGTCTGAATATGAGTTTGAGGCGTAAATGTCTAAATCTGAATCTAACAAGACTGTTTGTTATTTCTAAACATCTGAATGTTGTACAGTTTCAATCTTAAAAAAATATACACATCTGTACCTTTAAGAAAACATTTGAATCATAAATTTAATATAGTCTAGAAACGTGAAAATAAATGGCCATAATCTAAAACATTCAAAGACATTGTGCCGAAATCGAATCTCGAAATTCTATATGGTTGAACATCATCATCCACAACATTATAAAGTTGTAAATTGCTACTATCATGTACTTCACGGTGATCATATAATACGAAAAACTCATAGCTTAAGCGACATTACGTATTAGTTGAACAATATACTCATCGCTTAAGCATTTACAAAATATAACATGGATGAAGGCTAAAAACCAAACAGCACAAAATATGACAACATGCATGAATGAGGGTTATGGCTATAAAAAAGTGACGCATGTAAATATCGTATATCTACATAAGAACAATGGACAACATGTTCACAATATTTCCAAATGTGTAATATTACTATGATTGAAACAAAGAAACCACCGACCATAATACAAATATTTCTAATTAAACTTATAATAAGGGATTAAAAAAGCAACGTGATGAGAAAGGAAACATTTTTTCTTTTTATTAAATGCCCCTAAACCAACGATGAGAAGGAAATATTTTTTCTTTTAATTAAATGTTAACAAGAGGCATTAAGATACCCCTCTCAAGTCTAGACCATTAAGATGTTTTTACATCAGACCGCGTCTAAATGAAAAAGAAAAAACAAATAGTCTGAACGCCCAAAACGTCTGACCGAATCAGAGGTTTGGCTCATTAAGAGTCTGACATGTAGAAAAAAACAAACACCACCTTAGTCATGCTGTTAGCCTGATTTTACATAAAGAAGTAAAAAGTTGCTTTTTCTTATTAAACTAATATTTACATGTATAACCTTTAATGTAACCTAAATAATTTAATTCTTTAGTGCATTCGTTACTGACATGTACAAATCGTATTAAAAGGTTCTAATACAAGGATGTTTCTGTTAGCCTGACATAATGTTTAACAAGTCATTATTTTTTAGCAAATCAATAGTTGGCTAATTGTAATATATATAGTATATCTATTGATGGTACTTAAATAGGATTGTTGTAAATTAGCTAGGATTGCTGTAAATTAGCTTTGGTCTTATCCTATATCTTGTAGCCTATATATATGGCATTCGATTATTGGAATACGACACAGAAACATTTATACCATCTTACATGGTATCGAGCCTCCCTTCTTCGATCCTCTCTAAACCCTAAATTTTTTAATTCAGTCGATCATCAATTGTTGTGTTAGTGATTTGTGCCCGGTCATAAATCCACAAGTTTGTTTCAAGATATTCGTGCTTTAGGTCACAATCTTTTATATTTGGTTTTCTTTGTTTCTGTTGGTGATTCATCTTTGGTACGGTACCAAATTCACTTATTGAAGGTATTATCTCTATTTCTGCATTATTTGACTCCACTAAATAGGCTCACTTTCACGCATTTGTTCACTGTTTCATCCATACTTATACCATCCAAATCCAAAACCCTACTATTCACGTGATACATATACTATTTGTTCAGTGTTTCATCCATACTTATACCATTCAAATCCAAAACCCTACCACTACAACAAAAGCCCCTTTCCCCAGCGCGTTTTTCCCCAGCGACATATGTCGCTGGGGAAAAGTCGCTAAACGA
>BQNB010140129.1:0-17458 GCA_026074375.1 Tanacetum coccineum
AGTGACACAACGGTTGTTTTTGTTGTTTTACAATTTTTTTGGTTTTTTAAATACTTTAGGAAAAGTATTTTTGGTTTTTTCTAATAAATCTACGAAAATAAATCGAGAAAAATAAAATATTTTTGTATTTTTTAGTTTTTTATATAAAAGAAAATAATAAAATGATAACTTCACGATGAAGGGTCTTCAAAACACTAATCTTCAAGCTTCAACGCGATATTCGATACACACTTCCCCGGTAGCGGCGCCAAAAATTGATTGGTCTTCAAATACGTATATAAGGATAATATCAATAATAGTATAGTAATAAGTATTCCGTAAGGATTTAAGAAGATTACTTTTAACCAAAGTAAATTCAAAAACCTCCCGGGTCGTTTCCTCGACGAAGTGCGAATTGAGAATCGGCTAAGTTTGTGATCGCGTGAATTGAATAGTTTCAGATTTTGATTTGGTTTTCTATTTCTACAAATATAATGCAAAAACAAGTAAAGGCAAGCAATTAAAGCATTTAAAGACTAAGCACGAAAAATGTTAACGGGAATTTAAAAACGCGACATGTAAGCAAGCAAATCAAATTTTAACCATACAAACTCATATTTAATTTCTAAAAATCCTAAATGATTAAAAATAATTTTAGAAAAAAGAATTATATTTTTTTGACTTTTATTTTATTTATTATGAATTAAAAACAGATTTAATCTAAAAATATTATAAAAAATATTAAACTAATTTATAAAAATCTAAAAAAATTAGGAAAAGTACTTTGAACAATTCTAATCCTAGGAAAAATAAAATGGAGCAAACAGCTTATTGGAATAAGCTGTAAATAAGCTAAATAGGGCTGAAGGCTTATTTGGTAAAAAAAGATTTAAAAGATTAATTGTGTGGATGTATAATCGAAAAAGACCCAAGAGCAGTTGGTGATGAGTGTGTGTGTTGAGGTGTTGGTGTTATAAAGGAGAGGTCACAGGTTCGACCCTTGTGACCTTTCTTTTTTTAAAAACATTTTTTTTCTTTTTGAAAAAAGCTAACTACTAATAAAAATAAGAAACTTTAATGAAAGCATTTTTTTCTAAAAACTAAAAATAAGCTAGAAATAAGCTCAATTAAGGTGACAGTTTTGGTTTCTTAATTCTTAGAAAATAGGCTAAACTTGTTTGGCCTTTTGGACTCAATAAGCTAGAAAGACAACTTAAAAGATAAAAACAGATATAATCCTAGCCCTAATTAGCACGTATGACTGGAAATAAGCTAAAAGAAAAAGTTGAAAAGCACCCAAAAGCTTAAAGATAACTGACACAAAAACAGGTTTTAAAAGACTAGTCCACACCTTTTAAGCTAAATTTCAGGGCCTATAAGCACTTAGAAAAAGCTCAAAACATGAAAACAGATTCAGATAGGGACTCAAAGAAGACTTATAAGCTGGAAAACTTCTTAAAGGCTTAAAGGAAAAGGACATATAAACTATTTTTGGCTTAAAACTGATGAGCTTTTATGAAAAACTATTTTGACTTTATAAACTAAATGAGCTAGAAGAAAACTAAATAAGCAACAACAGATGATGAACTATACCTAATAAGCAAATAGGAATAAGAAGAAGCAAGCAAAATAAGCTACAAGACTACTAAAATACTTAAAGACAACAGACTCTTAACAGATTTCTAAGGACTTTTGACAGACATTAAAGCTAAAATTGCAACTAATAAGCTCTATAAAAAAGGTAAAAGCTAAAGACAGAAAAAGCCCTAAACTTTAATGACTCAAATAAGCAAGAATTAAGCAAAAAGGAAAAAGAAAATAAGCTAGAACAGGCAAATGAAAAATGGCAGATTACACTAGTTGATATTTTTGGTTTTTTTGAAAATAATGACAACTTTGAACTTAATATTAAGACTCTAAATCATTTTGGACACACTACAAACTAAAAACAAATGAACATCAGATTCCAATAAGCTAAATTAAATCAAACTTACTCTAAATTAAACCCTATCTTAACCATATTTTGATATGCAAATAAGGTACTTAAGAACAACCAACAAACACTCTAACTTGCCTGAATTTTTAAGCTGAGATGTTTAAAATGATACCTTAAAGAACAGATTTCTCAATGATGCATTTAAAACTCATTTAGCTCACAAAAACCATATATCAAATACGTTTTTAAGAAATTTAAACAAATAAGCTTTTAGAACAGCCATAGGTTTAGCAGACACTAACCCTTGATAAAACGAACTTCAAAACTTAACAACAACTATTTGGAGCTTATGAAAACTTTGTTTCAGACTTAATTTGAGCTTGTGAAAACTATTTTAATAACTAAGACATCCTACACTTGCTTTACTCTTGATAATACAGCTTATCCTAAACACCCTTTTAAATATAGGAAAACCACATTTAAGCTAAAAACATATCTAAATAAGCCCTAATCTACAAAAACAGATTTAGTACTATGCAAATTAAAGACTATTAAGCTAAAAACTTAGGATAATAAGCACTATATAATAAGCTACACTAATAAGCTACTTAGACTAAAAATGGGCAGTTTTTAAGAAACTTTAATCAAACTAATATTAAGCTACAACCTAAACATTTTAAGCTAATATAGGACATAATAAGCACAAATAAGCAAATTCAAAACAGATTTAAGCAGATAAGCAGTGCAATAAGCTAAAACAGAAATTTAAGCTAAAAAGTATAATAAGACATACCTTGATCCCAAGCTCAAAACAGGGATCTAATATTGCTTACAAGAGCTTAATCATCAAGCTAGCTTATACATTAAGGTCTGAATAAGCCCTATAAGCCCTTCCATTTATGGCTTATCTTCCAAGTGGCTTATTCAATAATTTTTAGTGGATTTGAGTGAATGCCTATTTAGTTTAGCTTTTAGAAAGCTAAACTAAACAAAAACTAACTTATGAAGTGAGCTTATTGAGCTTATTAAGTCATAATTAAACACATTTTGCATAAAAGTGATATAGGTATTTAACACAAGATATTTAAAGAAACTAAAGTTTTATTAAACTATGAAATTATTACAATGCTGAAAATGAAATTACAATATTGAAAAAGACATTAAGCTAAATTACACTAAATAAGCTAAAAAATTAAAGACTAAGCTAGATAGATTCTTCTGTGTGAAATTGTCTCTATTTATAGAGATGAGAAGATGATTCTAGAGCCTGAAGAGAATCTTCATTCTTCATCATAGCCCTTAAATCCAAACCGCTTTTGATCATCTAATCTTGACCCTTGATTCATTGTGACATCTCATTAACCAATGAAATCCTTTGAGATTGCCAGCTTGGACTCCTGAGTGTCAGACGTGTCAGCATAAGGCTTCTAGAAGGTTAGGAGCGTGTGGGTGAAAGTGGGATTTACCCTGGTTGCGTTGTGGGTGAATTTAGGAGGGAAAGGGGAGGATGATAAACAGTGAAATTTGACTCGAGGTGAATATGTTTAGACTTTGACCTGATGATATGGTTTTGGGGATGGATTGGGCTTTTTTATATGTATTTTTGAGCCAAGAATTAAAATGGATTAGGAATTAGGCTAGTTTAGGATTTGGCTAGGGGTGTATATAACTTCATATTAATGGGCTGACTTGGCCCATTAAACGGGTACATGTTGGCCCATTAAGAATAAATATGCCTTCGGCTTTGGTTTTTTCGCGCACATTCTATTCCTGTGCTCGGTTTTGTATGTTTTGCTTTGTTTTAGTCCTTTTGTGCAATATCCGTTTCCTGTAAGACACAATTCACAATACAAACGAATACAATGCTTTTTTCTGTATTTATTGGTCATTATTGGTCTTTTTAGCTCGTTTTATTAGGCAAAAGGTATGTGTATTTAAGCACATACCAAAATCCTCCATACTAAACTATTGCTATGTCCTCACGCAATGTCATAAATACAAACTTAGAAAACCAAAAATTTCCACCCCCTTAGACTAATTATCTCGAAAAGTAGCTAAGTGTTCATCTAAAGGGATTAAGAAATCACTAGTTTTGAAAAGCTTCCCGTTTTACCATTTTTATGCATTTATTATCGTTCATACATATCATAACTTTATGGAACAAGAAATACTAAAAGGATAAATTCATCGTCCTTGATTTTTCACTCGCCTTAAACTAAGCTTAAAAACAAAATCATTGTTAAATACAAGTTAAGATGCTAACACTACTCATAGATGCTAATTGTGGATGCATAACTACTTTCCGCTCCCTTATTCCTAAATCCTCTAAAGATTTTATTATCAATATTATTTGTGACAAATAAGTTAATGTCTTATTCATATAAAGTAAACCCGGTTTAAACCATAATTAGTTTAAAATCCTTTCCTAAAGAGACGATATTGTGAGAATAAAGTCCACATTAAGGTTATAATTTCACACGATTTAGGGGTTATCCTATTTAGATAACCCCGGAATTGAAATTTGGCTTTATTTTTATTATTATTGCAACGTTATTCAACCTTGGTCCTTTAAACAAATGCCACATTAGTATGCGAGCCGACCATGGTCCAGGAGTCTTATTTCGACCTCGGTGATTTCCTCGACCTTTTAGAAGGCTGCAACATCGGTTGTGAGCCGGCTAGATGCAGCAAATTTTTATCAGTCTTGGATTATTACTATGTGCCTTATTTAGAAGACTGCCACATCGGTTATGAGCAGGCAAGAGGTAGTAAGATTTTATCAGCCCACAATATTTATTTATTATTATTACCTCCACCCTTTAAACGACTACCACATCGTTTGTGAGCCGACAAGAGGTAGTGGTCTTATTTCGGCTTCGGTTTATTACATAACTTACTAATATTCTCCCAAATTTCAATCCTATGGTCTTTAAGTACCTAACAATGGTAGCGAGTCGCTCGTCAGGAATCGGTAGCCTATTTCCCCACAACACTGACAGAACCTCGATGTGTACCTTACTTTCACTAGAAGGAATCTCTACGAAGTGATTTAAACTAAGAATCGCAAAAACCAAAGTAACTTTATTTATTCAACAATTATATAAAGTTTATTAAGTTGGTGTGTATGAGAGCCAAGCCATAATTTAACCTCTATAGCCTTAAAGAGTTTCCAACTCACTATGTTTAGCATCTAACTTTATAAAACTCTATCAATTCATTTCGTTTCTTTGCAATTTAAAATCTTTAAATAAAAAGCTCCGTGAATGCTTATACTAATAAAATAAAAGCTTAGCATATGTTAAGAGACTATCATCGGAAACTTTTGCAAACTCTTGGCTTTTTCAAGGCTAAAATTTGCGTTTTAAAGCTTCTTGGTATCAAAAGACTAGGCAAAAGCTTAAATTTATATAATGTTAAGTGGCAAGCTATAGGCGTCAACATGCTCGATACATAGTCAAAATTTATTCCTAAAAAGAAAATACTACGTGTCAAAACACTTATTCTAATTTTTTTAATTTTTTTTAATTTTGGCATATTTTTGGCGTGGAAAAACAGGGTTACGTGAGGACAAGATAAAAACATGTAAGATAGAATCGAAAGATCGCCCCCCCATACTAAACTATAGCACATTATATACCTCAATGTGAGATTTATCCACTCTTCCCATACTAATATTCAAGCATAATCCAAATGCTTAAGAGGTCTTTACGGCAAATCTAAAGCCGTTTATTAATTATTGCTAAAAGATACACATAATCAACAAGATCTAGGATAAATCAGATTCCCATAAAAAGCATAGCGCAGGATTAAGATCGAGGTAAGAGTGAACGATGGACAAAACCACGAGCACGAGAGCCTTCAAAATTCGAGCAATCCTGGACATAAAACACAAAACACGAAACACGAGAAAGGAAGAGGCGAGCCTCCTCACATCACACTTATTAATTAACATACTATTACTAGGGATAAGCATGGGTTTCCTCCCACGAAGCGCTTGTTTTTGTTAACCGAGTCATGAGGGGTAATTACTAAACTCGACCCCAGGAATTTAGATGGTTCATAGGGGAAAGTTTTGGAGATTATGGGACAATCATCGATGTGATGTCCCCGTCCAAATTAATGTTTAAAGTAGTCTAATGACGTGCATATCCACCTTGAAAGTTTTGGTCTGTCGGTTTGAGATAACTCGACAACACCATAAGGGAAAACTTGAGTAATTTGTGAATGGTCGCATTCTACAGTATATTAAAGCTTGCCCAGAAAAATCTTTAAATCGATAATTGAAGAGAAGAAACTCGATCACCATGGTTGAAAAACGGCGGTTCTTATCTTTGAGTCATGAATCTTCTTTGTTTTCTCTTTGTAATTAAAGAATTATCTTAAAGCTTGATCTCTTGGAGTTCATTAATTTCATTCATTTGAACTTTCCGGTGATCACCCGCGGTCTTAAGGTTAAAATTACAATGTTTTAAGGCCCAATAGGCCTTGTGTTCAAGCTCGATATTGAAGTATGCAAGAGACCTTTCTGTACATGAGCTTATAAGGGTGTAGTGCAGCACCCAAGTGGATGTCTTGCGAATGCGGTATGAATGGGCCCATAATGCATCATCTAACTTAAGCGAATATAATGTTCCAAGGGGAAAGTTTGGAGATTCGGTCGAACAAATCAACGATAGTATGTCCCCTGCCAAATAATGTTTAAGTCAATGACGCATTCACCATGGAAGTTAGGTTAGCAGTTTCGGTTTGAGATAACTCGGAGCGGCACCATACATGGAAAACTTTGGAGTAACTGTGAATGGTCCAGTCTAACTGATTATAAGGACTTGCTCGCTGAAATCTTTAATATTCGAGGAATTGAAGAGAAGACACGATCAACCAACGTTGAAAATGCGTTCATTAATCTTGGAGTCATGAATCTTCTTTGTTTTCTCTTTGTAGATTAAAGAGTTCTCGTAAGCTTGATCTCGGAGTTCATTTAATTCATTCATTTGAACATTCTGGTGATCACCCACGGTCTTAAGGGTCAAAATTTACAATGTTTCATAAAGGCCGCAATGAGGGCCTTGTGTTCAAGCTCGATAGGAATGATGGCAAGCCTTTTCGTAGCATGAGCTAAATAAGAGTGCACCCAATGGTGTCTTGAATGCATAACAGTTAAGGCCTCATAATGCATACATATAACTTATCGTACGCATGACGTCAACGGATTTTGCACCTACAGGGTCCCTATTCTAAAATAACGTTTCAAACGTCACAAATTGAAACCTTCCACATGTCCACTCGTTTGTGGATGATACACGGTATAAAGACGGTGGGTGACTTCCATAATTAGAGCATGACCTTCCGCGAATTGGTCATTGTGGCATAAAGTGAGTAGCCAACCACGGTGCGCGATTACAAATTATAGGCATGAGGGTTCCGAATATAGGATAAAAAGTAGAATTCAAAAATTTAAACAACAACTCCGACGCATCATTAGTGTGAGCCTTTTGCTTCAAATCCCCTCAAACCGCATTTAGACAGAATAGTCCGACGTCTAGAGAATGACTTGTTCCCTCGAAAGGCGGAACGGGCCCATAAAGTCGATGCCCATACGTCAAAGATCTCGCATAACATTTGAATTGCATATTGAGAGCATTTCAATCTTTTATATGCTAGATTTGCCTTGACATTGACCAGTGTCACACCGTATGACGCAATCAACATTAACAAGTGTCACACCGTATAACCAAGTCATAGGCATCTCAGTAAATAGTCGGCCAATAGAAACCGAAATCAAAGACTTTTTTAGCGGTGTAGTTCGCACCATGATGTCCCCCGATGGGTCCATTATGGCAAGCCGTGAGGATATCAATGGCTTCTTGGCCATGAACGCATCGTCTAATCATTTAATCCGCACAAATCCTAAACAAGTAGGGGTCGTCCCAAAAATATTGATTAATATCCTTAAAGAATTTTTTCTTTTGTTGGGACGGCATCCCTTTAACAATAAAATTCCCTGCATGGTAATTTGCAATGTCGGCAAACCATGGGGTACTAGAATCACCATGAAAAGATATCATTCCAAGGGTCTCAAGAGGAAATGTTTCATTAATTTTCTTTCTCTCAAGATCACCTTGATGAGGGTTCTTTAATCTAGACAAATGGTCGGCCGCGAGATTCTCCGCTCCTTTTTTTATCACAAATAATGTCATTGAATTCTTGGAGTAGGAGAATCCACCAGAGAAATCTCGGCTTAGCATCTTGTTTAGCAAGAAGATACTTAAGAGCCGAGTGGTTCGTATACACTATGGTCTTTGATAAGACTAAGTAAGACTGGAATTTCTCGAAAGCATATACTACGGCTAATAATTCTTTTTTCGTAGTAGTGTAATGTGCTTGAGCATCTGTCATGGTCTTACTAGCATAGTGTATAGGCTGGAAATGTTTGGTCTTACGTTGCCCCAAGACTGCACCTACCGCGTAATCACTAGCGTCGCACATAATTTCAAATGGTAGGTCCTAATCGAGGGCAACTAAAATCAGGGCTTCGTTTAACTTCTTCTTAAGTATATTAAATGCTTCAATACATTCTTTCTAGAAAATAAACGGAGTTTCTTTTTCGAGAAGATGGGTCATCGGCCGGGCGATTTTAGAAAAATCTTGAATAAATCGACGATAGAACCCGGCGTGACCTAAAAAACTTCGAACGCCTTTGACGGAAGTCGGATGAGGGGGTTTAGCTATAACATCAACTTTAGCTTTGTCGACCTCAATCTCGGACTTTGAAATCTTATGTCCTAGAACAATGCCTTCTTTTACCATAAAATGGCATTTCTCCCAATTTAGAACTAAATTAGTGTCTTCGTACCGTTTTATCATTTTGTCGAAATAGGAGAGGCATGACGAAAAAGAATCCCCGAAGACCGAGAAATCGTCCATGAAGACCTCCATTGTTTCCTCGATCATATAGTGGAAAATGGCCATCATGCACCTTTGGAACGTGCCCGGAGCATTACATAAACCGAAAGGCATACGTCGGTAGGCAAACGTCCCATAAGGGCAAGTAAAGGTAGTCTTCTCTTGGTCTTGCGGGTCAATTGGAATTTGAAAATATCCTAAAAATCCATCTAAAAAGCAATAGTATTCGTTTCCCGCTAACCGTTCGAGCATTTGGTCCATAAAAGGCAACGGGAAATGATCTTTACGAGTCACATCATTAAGCTTTCGGTAATCTATACAAACACGTCATCCAGTAACTAGTCTTGTAGGAATCAACTCATTATCTTCATTTTTAACTACGGTCATACCACCCTTCTTAGGCACACAATGAACGGGGCTCACCCACGGACTATCAGAGATATGGTAAATCAATCCGGCATCAAGGAGTTTGATAACTTCCTTTTTGATAACCTCATGAATTTTTGGATTTACCCTTCTTTGATGTTGAATCACCGGTTTGAAATCGTCTTCTATTAAGATCTTATGAGTACAAAAACTAGGATCGATACCCTTAATGTCGGGAATTTTTATGTGATGGCCCATTTGTGCGACTTAAGAACTTTTAAAAGGGCGGATTTTTCTTCATCTTTTAACTCCTTAGAAATTATGACGGGCAATTTATCGGTTCCTTCTAAAAACGCGTATTCAAGATGAGACGGTAAATCCTTGAGCTCAAGCTCGGGAGGATCATCAATAGAAGATTTTATCATTTTAATTTCCTCAAAATGAAGTTCCTTCGGAGGGAGAGGAGATGATGGATCATCATTTCATAACTTCTCGAGTAGAAGAAGGTCTCCCCCTTCGGATCAAAGTCGGCATCATCAATTCCCGGTGGAATTGAATCATTCGTAAGACAAGCTTTGATTTCTTCCAAAATGAAGTCACCTCCTTCAAAAGGAGTGAGAGAGGGGAAACAAGTAGAAAGGATAGGATCTAAAAACGGAGTGGGATTGCCACTTTTAGAACTATCCGAAAAACCGAGCACTTTTTGAGCATACTCCTCACATGAAACGTCGATGACATCGATTCGATTAACCGATTTAGCATTATTCTAGGAGTATCTCGAAGTTTGACCAACTTTAAAGGTTATGGCTTCATCATCAACTCGAAGAGTTAATTCTTCACCATAAACATCAATCAAAGTACATGCCGTCCTCAAAAAGGGTCTCCTGAGAATTAAGGGAACCCGAGTATCAACAACATAATCAACGACTACGAAGTCGGCCGGAAAATGGAACTTTCCTACTTTAACAAAGACATCTTCGGTAATATCGGATGGACTAGTAGTCGATCGGTCTGCAAGTTCAAGAATCATTTGAGTGAGAGTAAGTTCGGGGAGTGAGAGCATCTTCCATATGGATAGAGGCATCAAGTTGATGCTTGCACCACGATCAGCCAAGGCCTAGCATTCAACTATCTCCGGAAAACCACATGGAATAAGGAACTTGCCGGGGTCTCCCAGTTTTTTGGGCAACTTTTTTCAAATAACCGCCGAACAATACTCATTCACCGGTGTTTTGGTTAAGTCAAACACTTTTTCTTTGTTATTAAGGAGACTTTTAAACATTGAAGCAAATTTTGGCATATGTAGAAGAGTATCCGCTAAACTGAGCTCGAAATGTAATTCCTGAAATATTTCAACAAACTTCGAAGCTAGATTATCATCTTTTTCACGGAGCTTTTGCCTGTTAGATCTTGAAGGATAAGGTATAGACGGTTAAGGCTTAGGAGCAACAACGGGCTCATCAAATGGAGCTTGAATTTGGACTACCAGAGGTTGGATGTTTTTGGTACTCGGTTGCACCGTATCCTTTGTCACCTCGGGTTCCCGTTCCACCACCTTGGGAAGGGGAGAGAAAGGAGGTGGAATTGGAGGTCCATCATAAGAAATACCGCTTCGGGTAGTGATTGCTTTCAAGTCACCCCTCAGGTTAGCAATGGTATTGCTAGGAAGTGAACCTGAGCCCGAAGAAGAAGCGGTATTCATTTGAAAAAAACTACTCATCATGTTCTTAATATCATTCGTTAACTCATTCTTTAACTCATTCTTGAACGCATTGTTTTGTCTAGTCAACGTATTATCCATCTCTTTCTTTAACTTCGTCCTCATATTGGTTATTTGATTTTTGATTATTTTCATATTAACGTTATTTGTCTTCATGTAGCTCGAGAGATCGTTTGAAGGTCCAACTTGAGGTGGAGATTGATAATTCTGGTTACCTTGATTGAAATTATTTCCTCAGTTCTGGTTAAACCCTTGATTTTGTACATTCGGTTGAGCAAAACCTGGTGGTCGAAACTGATTAGCTACACTCTAGGGACGATAACCGGTATTTCCCTGATTGTAGTTCACCGCGGCTGCTGAAACATATCCTTGAATATTGTCTTGATAGCCCAAAAAAATGTTGCCATCGGTGGCAGGACACTTTCGGTAAGAATGAGCACCGCCACAAGTAACACAAGATTCCTCAACAGCTTTTACGGAAGATGGAGCTGGGGTTACTTGATGTTGTTTAAACATCGCGGTCATGGCACTAGTCACGGCACTGGCTACGGCACTGGCTATCTGTGAAGAATCAACATTACTTACTTTCATTTGAGAAACAATCGGTTTGTTTCTTGAATTACGAACTTTTGATTTGTTTTCAATAATTTTCAACACATCTTGTGCACTTCTTTCCAAAATATTGCCACCGGCGGTAGAATTCAAAGAATCTTGATCTGATAGGTTTAAACCATTGTAGAAGGTATCGAGTTGATGTAATTCGGTAAAACCGTAATGTGGGCATGCACGAAGAAGATCCTTAAAACGGTCTCATGCCTTACTAAACGTTTCCTCAAACTTTTGTTGAAAATTTGAAATTTCATTCCGGAGATTTGTTGTTTTTGAGGTAGAAAATAAATGGTTAATAAACTTGGACACAAGATCGTCCCAAGTAAGAATAGAACGAGAAGGTTCTTTGTCGAGCCAAATCCGGGTTGGACCATTGATAGAAAATGGAAAAAGCATAAGCTTAATCGATGTCTCAGGCACATCTTTGTATTTCAACGTAGAAGTAATCTTGTTAAAATATCGAATATGAGAATGGGGATCTTCTTTCTCGAAACCGAAGAATTGTTTTAAAGTTACAAGATTGATTAGACTATGCTTGAGCTCGAAATGCCAGGCGGAATATGACTACAATGCCTCTGCATAACCCTCGGTGGGTGCACGGAGTAATTCCGTCATAGTACGTTGATCAGCCATCGTAACTACGGGAGTCTCTTCAAGAGAAAACAACGTTTCGGAGTCGTGGAAGATTCGGGAATTAAATGCGATGAAGAGCGAGTGCGCATGCACTAAAAAATAAAATAAGAAGAATAAAAATATTTTTGTAACCGATAATCGAACAAGTGTAAGGTAGCTCTTTAGAAAACGCACAAAGCGCGAAGTGTTTTAAAAACCTCCTCCTTTCGAGTCGAAGTTCGTAGGATCAACCCTCCTTAAACCTCTCTTAAAGTTAAAAGTGAGCCGATTTCACAAGTGATACAACGGTTGTTTTTTTTGTTTTTTAAATACTTTAGGAAAAGTATTTTTGGTTTTTTCTAATAAATCTATGAAAATAAATCGAGAAAAAATAAAATATTTTTGTATTTTTAGTTTTATATAAAAGAAAATAATAAAATGATAACTTCACGAGGAAGGGTCTTCAAAACACTAATCTTCAAACTTCAATTCGATATTCGATACACACTTGCCCGGCAGCGGCGCCAAAAATTGATTTGTCCCGATACGTATATAAGGATAATATCAATAATAGTATAGTAATAAGTATTCTGTAAGGATTTAAGAAGATTACTTTTATCCAAAGTAAAATTAAAAACCACCCGGGTCGTATCCCGACGAAGCGTGAATTGAGAATCGGTTAAGTTCGTGACCGCGTGCTTTGAATAATTTCAAGGATTTTTGTTATAGATTCTAATTCTACTTATTAAAATGAAAAAAACAATTAAAAGCAAGCAAACAACTAAGGCAAATAAGTATTTAAGCTAGAAAACGATAACGGGAATCCTAAAACGTGACTAAACAAGCAAGTAAATCAAATTTTAACCCTACAAACTCAAATTTAATTTGTAAAAATCCTAAATGATTAAAAATAATTTTAGAAAAAAGAATTATATATTTTTGACTTTTATTTTATTTATTATGAATTAATAACATATTTAATCTAAAAATATTATAAAAAATATTAAACTAATTTATAAAAATCTAGAAAATTTATAGAAAAGTACTTTGAACAAATCTAAACTTAAAAAATAAAATGGAAAAATAAGTTGAAACAAATAAGCAGTAATTAAGCAAATAAGCTTAAACTAAAAAAGAAACTATATTAATTTAATGGTGCAAGTTATAACCAAAAAGTCCCAAGGGTAGTTGGTAGTGAGTGTGTGTGTTGAGGTGTTGGTGTTATAAAGGAGAGGTCACAGGTTCGAAACTTGTGGCCTTTCTTTTTAACAAATCATTTTTTTATTTTTTTATTTGAAAAAGCTAAAGTACCAACTAAAATAAGAACTTTTTGTGAAACAACTTTTTCTAAAAACTACAAATAAGCTAGAAATAAGCTCAATTAAGGTGACAATTTTGGTTTCTTAATTCTTAGAAAATAGGCTACTTGTTTGGCCTTTTGGACTCAATAAGCTAGAAAGACAACTTAAAAGCTAAAAACAGATATAATCCTAGCCCTAATTAGCATGTATGACTGGAAATAAGCTAAATGAATAAGCTGAAAAGCACCCAAAAGCTTAAAGACAGGGTAGCTTAAGGCTTATTCATGTGGTTAAGACTGTTTGGACTTTTTGTGACATAATAAGCAAAAAGATAAGCAAGTAAGCTGAAACTTACCTAAACCTACACCTAATAAGCATAAATGATATAAAATAAGCTGGAAAACTTCTTAAAGGCTTAAAGGAAACGGACATATAAACTATTTTTAGCTTAAAACTGATGAGCTTTTATGAAAAACTATTTTGACTTTATAAACTAAATGAGCTAGAAGAAAACTAAATAAGCAACAACAGATGATGAACTATACCTAATAAGCAAATAGGAATAAGAATAAGCAAGCAAAATAAGCTGCAAGACTACTAAAATACTTAAAGACAACAGACTCTTAACAGATTTCTAAGGACTTTTGACAGACATTAAAGCTAACATTAGAACTAATAAGCTCTATCAAAAAGGTAAAAGCTAAAGACAGAAAAAGCCCTAAACTCTAATGACTCAAATAAGCAAGAATTAAGCAAAAAGGAAAAAGAAAATAAGCTAGAACAGGCAAATGAAAAATGGCAGTTTACACTAGTTGATATTTTTGGTTTTTTGAAAATAATGACAACTTTGAACTTAATATTAAGACTCTAAATCATTTTGGACACACTACAAACTAAAAACAAATGAACATCAGATTCCAATAAGCTAAATTAAATCAAACTTACTCTAAATTAAACCGTATCTTAACCATATTTTGATCTGCAAATAAGGTACTTAAGAACAACCAACAAACACTCTAACTTGCCTGAATTTTTAAGCTGAGATGTTTAAAATGATACCTTAAAGAACAGATTTCTCAATGATGCATTTAAAACTCATTTAGCTCACAAAAACCATATATCAAATAGGTTTTTAAGAAATTTAAACAAATAAGCTTTTAGAACAGCCATAGGTTTAGCAGACACTAACCCTTGATAAAACGAACTTCAAAACTTAACAACAACTATTTGGAGCTTATGAAAACTTTGTTAGACTTAATTTGAGCTTGTGAAAACTATTTTAATAAATAAAACATCCTACACTTGCTTTACTCTTGATAATATAGCTTATCCCAAACACCCCTTTAAATCTAGGAAAACCACATTTAAGCTAAAAACATATCCAAATAAGCCCTAATCTACTAAAACAGATTTAGTACTATGCAAATTAAAGACTATTAAGCTAAAAACTTAGGATAATAAGCACTATATAATAAGCTACACTAATAAGATACATAGACTAAAAATGGGCAGATTTTAAGAAACTTTAATCAAACTAATATTAAGCTACAACCTGAACATTTTAAGCTAATATAAGACATAATAAGCACAAATAAGCATATTCAAAACATATTTAAGCAGATAAGCAGTGCAATAAACTAAAACTAAAATTTAAGCTAAAAAGTGTAATAAGACATACCTTGATCTCAAGCTCAAAACAGGGATCTAATATTGCTCACAAGAGCTTAATCATCAAGTTAGCTTATACATTAAGCTCTGAATAAGCCCTTCCATTTATGGCTTATCTTCCAAGTGGCTTATTCAATAATTTTGAGTAGATTTGAGTGAATGCCTATTCAGTTTAGCTTTTAGAAAGCTAAACTGAATAAAAACTAGCTTATGAAGTAAGCTTATTAAGCTTATTAAGTCATAATTAAACACATTTTGCATAAAAGTGATATAGACATTTAACACAAGATATTTAAAGAAACTAAAGTTTTATTAAACTTTGAAATTATTACAATGCTGAAAATGAAATTACAATATTGAAAAAGACATTAAGCTAAATTACACTAAATAAGCTAAAAAAAATAAAGACTAAGCTAGATAGATTCTTCTGTGTGAAACTGTCTCTATTTATAGAGATAAGAAGATAATTCTAGAGCCTGAAGAGCGTCTTTATTCTTCATCATAGCCCTTAAATCCAAACCGCTTTTGATCATCTAATCCTGACCCTTGATTCATTGTGACATCTCATTAACCAATGAAATCCTTTGAGCTTGCCAGCTTGGACTCCTGAGTGTCAGACGTGTCAGCATAAGGCTTCTAGAAGGTTAGGAGCGTGTGGGTGAAAGTGGAATTTACCCTGGTTGCGTTGTGGGTGAATTTAGGAGGGAAAGGGGAGGATGATAAACAGTGAAATTTGACTCGAGGTGAATACGTTTAGACTTTGACCTGATGATATGGTTTTGGGGATGGATTGGGCTTTTTTATATGTATTTTTGAGCCAAGAATTAAAATGGATTAGGAATTAGGCTAGTTTAGGATTTGGCTAGGGGTGTATATAACTTCATATTAATAGGCTGACTTGGCCCGTTAAATGGGTACAGGTTGGCCCATTAAGAATGAATATGCCTTCGGCTTTGGTTTTTTCGCGCTCATTCCATTCTCGTGCTCGGATTTGTCTGTTTTGCTTCGTTTTAGTCCTTTTGTGCAATATTCGTTACCTGCAAGACACAATTCACAATACAAACGAATACAATGCATTTTTCTGTATTTATTGGTCATTATTGGTCTTTTTAGCTCGTTTTATTAGGCAAAAGGTATGTGTATTTAAGCACATACAGAAGGCACTAAAGAAGATGACAACAGTCATATACTGCCCAAGGGGTGAAATCAAGATGTTAGAAATTGAGCTCTGGAACCTTAAAGTAAAAGGTACTGATGTCGCAAGTTACACTCTGCATTTTCAAGAGCTTGCACTGATGTGTGGAAGGATATTCTACGAGGAATCGGAGGAAGTTGAGAAATATGTTGGTGGACTTCCTGATATGATTCGGGGAAATGTAATGTCATATCAACCCAAGACAAGCTGAGTAGAAGAGAAAGTTGGAGTTTAATGTTGGGAACAATCAGGGGTACCAACAACAAAACAAGAGACAAAACACTAGGAGGGCTTACACTGCTGGGCCTGGTGAAAAGAGGGACTACACGGGATCATTGCCCTTGTGTACAAAATGAAACTATCACTACAAAGGACCATGTGCTCCCAGGTGTAATAAGTGCAAGAAGATCGGTCATCTGGCTCGTGACTGTAGGAAATCTGGTCCCAATGGTAATAATAACAATTGTGGGAACTCCGGAACAACTCAGAATGCTGTCACTTTCTATGAGTGTGGTGTTCAGGGGCATTTCAAGAAAGACTGCCCAAAGTTGAATAATGGAAACCATGGTAATCGAGGTGGGAATGGAAATGCTCCAGCAAAGGTTTATGTGGTGGGCAATGCGAGAACAAACCTGGACTCCAACGTCGTTACGGGTACGTTCCTTCTAAACGACCGCTATGCTTCTATCTTATTTGATATTGGTGCCGATAGAAGTTTTGTATCTACTACATTTAGTTCCCTAATTGATATCACACCAACTGCATTAGACCATTATTATGATGTTGAACTAGCCGACGGGAAAATAATTGGGATAAACACTATCATCCAGGGTTGTACTGTAGCATCTCGTATTTTATGGTCAATATTTTAACCGAGCCTGGTATGTGCTTAATTACACATACCATTTTCCATTCTAAACGGACTTAAACGACTAAAAACATACCAAAAATACATTGTACTTGTATGTTTTGCATTTGTATTGTGCAGGAAGCAGGTATTCAAGAAAAGGAACAAAAAGAAAGCCAAAAGCAAGCAAATCCAAGCACGGAATGGAAAGGACGAAGTCAAAAGTCAGCCAGGTGGAAGAAAATACAACTTGAGGGGCTAAAACTGCCAAGCCTCAAAGTTGTATTACAAGAGATAAAAAGACAAGGGTCAAAATTGCAAA
>BQNB010140130.1:0-17457 GCA_026074375.1 Tanacetum coccineum
CTTCCAAATTCCCTCCAAATGAGAAATACCTAAAAAGGAATGATTAAGTACCTATTTTGGGCATAAATGCATGATTTAGGGGTTTAAACGACCTCAAAAAGTGTATAAAATGACACCTCATCAATAAACAATATAAAGAACAAGTTTAAAACCCACAGAAGTACTTTTCAACGTATAGAATTTTATTAGAATCAAATAAAGAATCTATGACACACCTTGCTTGCGGATTAGCAAGGTGGTTGAATGACAATTGGGGTGTTATCTCCTTCAAACTTATTCTCTAACCAAAGTTATGAGAATAAGAAAACAAACTTGTTATGACTAAACTGAAGCTTCAGCTTTTAGTAGTATGAGTCTGTTTGTTTGAGAGATAAATGAACTCTTCAATGTGTATCACATTAATTGGAAAAGATAGAATTTACTCTGGGAATCCCTTTCCTTTTATAGGCAAAGGGATTATGGTTTACAAGTTTGAACCTAGCTATGTGGCAAGCATTAAATGGGTGGTCGAGCTACCATTTAATGCACATTTGCTTTCTAGTACTAGGTATAGTCCTTGAAGGAAAGTTGTTGTACTTATTTATCAACTTTAGAAGTAGCATTTCCCAAGGAGATTGCTTTATTCCTTTTGACATAAAGCAATATTTTTCCCGCCTTGTAAACCTTCTTGAAGTGAAACACACGTTTCAACTTCTATTAAGGAGATAGACAACGTTCAGCTTGGAATTGTCAGCCAAGCTGAATTGAAGCTCCAACCAAGAGTCCTTCTTTAGTTTTTGTACCGTTTTGATACACTGAAGTAAAGATACTTTCCAATCTTATAAGGACCTGAAGAGTTGATGCTGAAGGAACTTCAGCGACTGAAGCTGAAAGGCTTCAGTGACTCAAACTGAAAGACTGAAGGGCTCAGGAACTGAACCTAACAATTTTTCCCTATTTAAATATACAAATAGCCTAAGTTAAAATCAATTGTAAGTGAGCAAAACAACTTCTTCTTACACAATTGATATAAATTAAACAACATAAATTGATAACCTTTCATTACAATACATTTACAAAAGATAAAGTTATTACAAAAGATTTCATTCTAATTCCTTAGCTATTAAATGACCCTCTTCTTCATACTGAACTAGATGACTTGTGTTTCTTTGTTGACCTGGAATGAGCTCTTAAGTCACTGGTTCTTTTTCTTTTCTTGTTAGCTAAATCAATTAGCTCATTCAGAAGATCTTGTTCTTTGAGGGGTTTGTTCAAGTCAATCTTGAGTTCTTATTCAGTTTGAGTCAGCTGATCCACTCTTGTCTTTACCAAATCATAAATGGTTTTCCATCCTTTTTCACTTTTGTCTAGACAAGCTTGTAGTACTTCTCTCTATTCTGCCGAATGCAGATCACTGACTTTAAGATTTGAGATGACTTCATCAGACCCATCTTCCCTATATATTTTTAGTGTGATAGGGCCTTTCTTTGTGAGAACTTCACAGTTTGTGATCTTAGGGTTTTTCTTTCTCTTTGGCATCTTGTCACAGTATTTATCAAAGAGTAGCTTCTTGGTGTAGTACTGTGTCACAACATCTTTGCCTAGAAGATTAATTAATTCATTTTTTAGGTTTGTACCAGCATCTTTGGTGTTTTTCTCCCCCTCAGCAGGTGAAGCAGTTGCTTGGCCTGCTGAAGGAACATTCATGCTTGTAGCTCCTGATGCATTGTCTACCATGGTGGAAAACCTGTTCAAGGTATGAGTGACCTTGTGTAAAAGACTTAGAACAGAATCCAAAGTCTTAAGCTTTTCTTAAACTGAAGAAACTTGACTTGGCAAATTGAGAAACTCTGCTGGAGGTTTCCATTGAATGTTCTTCAATTCAGCTACCTAGGATGATAGACTAGAGATAGTGGATGTCAATGACTCCAGTTTTGTTGGTATCTCTATGAGATCCCCAGGCAACTTGATTTCCATGTCTTTAATATGCTGCTTTAGCTCTTTAATTTCTTTAGATAATCTAGTGATCTTTGAGGGGAGCTCTTTCAGTTCAGTGGGCAAGCAGCTAGCAAAGTCATGTGAGGCTAAGAGTTTGGATAGTTTAGGTTTCAATGAATGTTACAAGAAGTTCAGTTAGCTAGTTAATGTCTAGATATGAAGGCTTAGTTTTCATTAAGACAACTTCAGCTTTAGCTTTAAGTTTTGCTTTCTCCAGCTCTTCCTTATGAGACTGAAGTAAGTGAACCTGAGCCATTAAATCTTGAATTTGAGCTGATTTTGGAGATGGAGGAGGTGGGACTGAAGTATCTTTAGTGTCTTTATGTTTTCCAACATTCTCTTCCTCTTCACTCTCATCTAAGACAATGATTGGCTTATCTGTTTAGGAGTCAGGAGTGAAGAAGGCAGATCTTGTATCTTTCATGATATTTGATAAATCCTCCAGCTTTACTTTTCGTGAGATGTCATCAGCTCTTTATTCCTCATTTGCACATGAAGTAGTGTGGGCAGCTTTTAACCCATCTCTAGCATATTTGGTTTTATCTACAAGAACACTTAGATTAGATCCTGCAAGTGTGTGAGCAAATGAGTAGTTTTTGGTTCCTTCATCCATACCCTGTTGTTAAGATATGGAATCCTTAAGAGCAGATATTCCAGGATCAGCTTCAGCTATGAAATCTGCTGAATCATGATGTCCTAATGCATACTCAAAGTGTAAAATGAAAGAAGCTAATTAAACAGGTTCAATTATAGGAAATACAGACATACCACTATTGAGCTAAGGGTGGGATCCTTCTTCACTGGTGGCCCCTAAAGATGTTGGGCCACTAGCTGCTTGCAATGCCTCTTTATGCATTTCACCAACCACTGGTGTAGGAGGTGAAGGATGGCTTGGGCGTGTGTCCATGGCCGAACTAGACTTAGTTTCCTTATTTGAATGGCCAGATTGGGATTTGGATGCCTTAATGGTAAACTCATATGTGTGTTTTAAAGATTGTTTTCTTCTGAGTCCACTTCTATCTCCAGGCCTTTTGCTTGGGGAACCTCTTTAGTTAGAGAAGAGTATTTGGGAGCTTTGGAATCCACAAGCACATCTAGACTGTAAATGGCCTTCACGTGGTCAGTACAGGGAGGTTCTTAAGGTTGGTTTAGCTTCAGTATCCAGTTGTGAGAAGACTTGAGTGGGATTTATTGTGAGCTCTTCATTATCATAGTTAGGTGCCATATGTTCAAGTAGAAGAGATATAAACCTAGGGTAGGGAACAATCTTTTCCCTAGACTTCTTGTTCAGCTTATGAATGAGATCCTCCCAAATTATCTTGGCATAATATACTTGGACACCATTTGCCAAACAATACAAGATGATGGCATCCTTATTAGATATTTGATCTCGGCCACCTATTTTCCCACCTAAGCACTGAATGATCTGACCCATCAGCAACCTTCACCTAGGAGGAAGACAACTCTTTTTTAGAGTTCCTTTTGCTCCAATCTCCCTATTTTACCCTATCGTTGCAAACCATGGTCTTACAGTTGTTGTGAAGGGTGGAGAAACATACATACTTGAGTAAGGTAGGTATTGTGCCCTAAGAGCATTTTTAAATGTTGTCATTCTAGCTATTGGACTTCCTCTTTTAATATATTTATTTTAAAGTTAAACAACTTCCTTGGGAAGGAAATTATTTTGATAAAATAATATTATTTTGAAAATCACATTTGTTTTTTTAAACTAACCTTTAGATAGATATTTTGAAAAAGCTGGACTAGGTTCAGGTTTGGTGTTTATGTCATGCTGAACTGATTATTGTAATCTTCATCATCATTAGTCTTCCGGCGAAGGCGACAAAACCACAAGTGCTCATACAAATCTATGAATAAGACATGTGTGATTGCTCAGTTACTTCACTCGAGAGATAACTGAATATTTAGATAAAATTATTTTGCTAAACTGAACTAAAGAGAATAAACTAGTGAGTTTAGTTCTTGACTTAACCAATATCTATGCTCCAGCGAAGGCAAGAAAATCACACATGCTCATGCAAATCCATGAATTAGACATATGTGATTGCTTAGTTACTTTACTCGAGCAAGTTAAAGGTTGTATGCAAAAACTAAACTGATATTTAACATGAAAGTTTGTTCAGTTTTCGAAGAAGGCACTAAAGCTTCAGTTTTCTTTAGTCAGTGCCGAAGCTTTAGGTTTTGAATCAATGTTCAACATACCTAGTTCAACAATCAATCTTTTGAAAGTTGGCTCATCCAGAGGCTTGGTGAAGATATCAGCAAGTTGATATTGAGTGGGAATGAAATGTAATTCAATGTCCCTTTTGAGAATATGATCTCTGATGAAGTGATATATGATATTAATGTGCTTTGTTCTTGAGTGCAAGACTGGATTGTTTAAGATTCCAATAGCACTAGTGTTATTACAAAAGATGGGTACCTTCTCATATATGATGTCATGGTCAGTGAGTTAACTTTTCATCCATAGTATGTTGGCACAACAACTAGCAGCAACTATATATTCAGCTTCAGCTTAGGACATAGCTATAGATTGCTGCTTTTTAGCACTCCAACACACAAGTTTGCCTCCTAGCAACTAACAAGCACCTGAGGTGCTTTTTCTATCCATGTTGCATCCAGCATAGTCAGAGTCTGAGTATCCTTTTAGGTCAAAACCTGAACATTTTGGATACCACAAACCAAGACTGGGAGTACCCTTTAGGTACCTGAAAATTCTCTTAACAACAATAAGGTGGGATTCCTTAGGATTTGCTTGATATCTTACACAGACACAAGTTGAGAATTGAATGTCAAGTCTGCTAGCAGTTAGATACATTAGTGATCTAATCATACCTCTGTACTGAGTCTCATTTACAGCTTTACCATTAAGATCAGGTCCTAAGTTGTTAGGGGGTACCATTGGAGTCTTCACTGATGAACCATTTATGTCATACTTTTTCAGCAGATCCTTGACATATTTTTCTTGGTTGATTGAAATGCCTCTTTCAGATTGTTTAATCTAAAATCCAAGGAAGTAGGTGAGGACACCCATCATGCTCATTTCATATCTTTGAGTCATCAGTTTAGCAAACTGTTTGCACAATTTTATGCTTGTGGACCCAAAGATGATATCATCAACATAGATTTGAACTAGAGTCACATCAGTTTGAGTTTTGTAGACAAACAGAGTGTTGTCTATCTTTCCTCTTACAAACTTGTATTCAGTGAGAAAGGTTGAGAGAGTTTCATACCATGCTCGTGGAGCTTGTTTAAGTCTATAAAGGGCTTTATCCAGTTTGCAAACATGGTTAGGAAACTCATTGCTATCAAAACCTGGATGTTGTTTGACATAAACTTCTTCTTTTAGTTTACCATTGAGAAATGCACTTTTGACATCCATTTGATAAACTATGAAGTTCATGTAAGTGGAAAAGGCAAGAAAGATTCTGATAGCTTTATGTCTTGTAACTGGAGCAAAAGTCTCATCATAATCTATGCCTTCTTGCTGATTGTAGCCTTGAGCTACTAGTCTTGCCTTGTTTTTGATGACTATTTCAGTTTCATCTCATTTGTTCCTAAAAACCCATCTTGAGCCAATTATGGTTTTGCCATAGGGTGCAGGAACTAATGTCCAAACTTTGTTTCTGGCAAATTGGTTTAGTTCATCTTGCATAGAATCAAACCATCCATGATGCTTTAGTGCTTCAGAGACCTTTTTAGGTTCTTCTTCAGAGAGAAAATCTACAAAGAGACATTCATGAGCTGAAGCAGCACTGAGTTGTTTGGCCATGGCTCTTGTGAGCATTCCTGCTCTTGGTTTACCAATGATATTTACAAGCTCAATGTGCTTGTCTTGAGACCATCTGTCTTGAGTAGCTGGAGTGACCATTGATGGAATAGGTAAGGGTGGACTTGGGATTGTAGTATTTTGTGCTGAAGTATCCTCTGCATTTGGAGAGGATAAGTGTTTAGAGATCTTAATGTCTTTAGTGTTTGGAAGATTATCAATGATTTGTTCATTATTGGTGTGATTGGAATGTTCAGAATGATCATCACTTAAGATTTCATCATTTTGAACAGATTGATCATTTTAATCTATTTGACCATTTTAGTTAGATGAAACTTCAGTTTCAAGAACCACTAGTTTAGGACATTCATAGGGTTCTATGAAGGACACATCATTGTTGTTTGTTTGATACCTTTGAGAAGGTTCATAACGATAAAGATATTCATTAGGTGGATATCTTTCTGATTCAATAATGTTGATGTTGTCAACTGAAGGTTTTGAGAATTTGATAGCCTCAGGGCTTTCATCAAATGTGATGTGATAGGTTTCTTTAGTTTGTTATCTTCTAGTGTTGAAGACTCTGAAGGCATTGGAGATAAGTGAGTGTCCAAGAAGATAACCATCATCAGCTTTTTCATCAAATTTTCCTAAATGATCTTTATGATTGTGGATATAAACTGGACATCCAAAGACATGAAGAAAACTGATGTTTGGGATCCTCTTATGAAAAATTTCATAAGGTGTTTTGAGATGTCTTTTCATAATGGTGGATCTATTTTGAGTGTAGCATACAGTGGCTACAGCTTCAGTCCAATATTGTTTAGAAAAGACAGATCCTAAAAGCATTGTTCTTGCAGCTTCTATGAGGGTTCTATTTTTCCTCTCAGCAACACCATTTTGTTCAGGTGTGTAAGGAGAAGAGAATTTTTAAGAAATCCCTTTTTCATCACAAAAGATAACAAGTGTGCTATTTTTGAATTCAGTACCATTGTCAGTTCTGAGTTGTTTGACTTTGATGTCATTTTGATTTTTAACTCTTTTGATGAAGGACATGATGGTTTCAGGTGCTTGACTTTTCTTCTTTAAGAAGTATACCCAGGTGTACCTAGAGTACTCATCAATAATGACAAGGGTATACTTTTCATGGTTAATAGACCTAGGAGTTACAAGTCCAAATAAATCCATGTGAAGAAGATGAAGACATTTCTTGATAGTAGATGTTTGTTTTGTTTTGAAGTTGGCCCTATGATGCTTTTCGTTTTCACATGATGAACATGGTTTATCTTTTGAGTAGACGAGTGAAGGATGACCAATAACATGATTTTGTTTTGCCAGTTTGTTGATTGTTTTGAAGTTTAGATGAGTAAGTCTTTTATGCCAAAGCCAGTTGAGATTTTCAGAAGCTTTGGCAAGGAAGCAAGATTCTTGAGCAGAAGATGTCATGTCAAGAACATATACATCTCTTACTCGAGGAGCAATCATAACAATTTCCTTGCTAGAGTTGAAGATTGTTCCTCTTTTCACATTAAACTAAACAATATATTTAGCATCACAGAGTTGACTGATGTTAATTAAATTGTATTTAAGGCCATTTACAAATGCTACCTTTGTGAAAACAAGACAATTACATTTGATAGAGACATAACCTTCAGTTGTGCATGTAGAGTCATCTCCAAACATCAATTTAGGTCCTGGTTGTTCTACATATTTGTGCAGGTAACTCTTGACACCAGTCATATGCCTTGAGCATCCACTGTCTAGGTACCAGATGGGCTTCCTGATGTCACACTACACAAATGCGTTCAGAATGGTTAGTTTTTCTTAGAAACCCACCTTTTAGTAGGAGTCTTGGATCTGTTAGCATTTGATGATTCAGCTCTAGTTGATTTTAGAGCTTTAGCCTTTTTGGCTTGAAGTGCTTCATCTCTTTTAAAGCATTCAGTATCATAGTGATCAGTTGTGGTATGATTTGAACTACCACAAGCTTCACATCTTTTGAAGGCATGTTGAGGATTTCTTGGATTGATCTCTCTTTCTAGAGATCATGTTATGACCATTTGTGTCATGATCATAACTTCCACATAATTTACATATGAGTTAGTATAAACATTCATTTGATAAATGATTTATACTACCACGATGAATGCAAGATGGAAAGAAGCATTTTGATGGTCTTGGGATGTTAGGTCTTGAAGACGCTCTACCCAGACTTTTAAGATGCTGAGACATGTTTATGGTGAACATGTATTCAGCATGATCACAAGTTCTGTGATCAGTTCTCTCATACCTTTTACAAAATAGAACTTTATCACAATTTTCAGAAAGATGATTATTTAAGCCACATAAATCACATCTCCTTTTAAATTGTGTTTTGTATTTGTTTTGAAGTGCATTTTATGGAATTTGTTGTGATTGATTACTTCTGGGGTAAGATGATTGATTTTTGCTAACTTGTAATTTTAGACTGTTAAGTTCTTTTATTACAATAGCTAAGGAAGGATCATCTTTAATTTTTACACTCTTTAGTTTACCAGCAGAAGCTGAGTGAACTTTTGAAGCTGAAGAGCTTTTGTTACCCTTAGCAGGACCTGAGGATGGTTCATTTATTATGACACCTTTTAAAGCTTCAGCTTTGAGTGTGGATTTTGACTTCAAAATTGATTTGATAGTCTTTGGTCCAGAAATAGGTTCAGCACCTTCCAACTTCTTCAGTGGAGGAAGATGGGTGCTACAGACTGAAGATTCATCTGCTGAATCATAATCAGTCGCTGAAGAGTCAGTGAAGGCAACTGAAGGATCAGTTGTGTTTCTTTGTGACTCAGCTGGGAGTATCCTACCAGTATCATGATTTGGCAAAATAAAACCTTCAGCTTCAGACAACCAAGGTCTTTCAACACCAGGTATGGTCACTTTTGTGTCATCAGCTGAAGATTTTACAAAGACTAGGTCTTTTTGCCCTGAACTGGAGGGATCTTCAGTGAGTTGATCAACTCCTAGAATTTTTTTCTTTTGAGAGGGGATTTGTTCACTGATACACTGATTTACTTTGTTAGAACTGTTAAGCCAAGTTTTAGTGATTTCTTTTAGCTCTTTCAGTTCATATTGATAAGTGCTTAATTACACATATCTTTTACCTCTGAAAACGAGCTTAAATGACCAAAAACAGACAAAAACTGCCAAATATATGTTTGTTTTGCATTTGTATTGTGCAGGAAGTGGATATCATCAAAAAGACAGAAAACCAAGCCAAAATGACAAAACTGAGCATGGAATGGAAAAGACTGTGCAAAATCAAGGCCAAAGTCCAAAAATGTCAAAGTCAGAGTCAATACTGAAGAATCAGCAGTCAAACCGGAGCCGGAACTGAAGAATACTATTGAATGCAATCTTAACCCATCTGATGGGCCGGGAAAGCCCAATAGTATATTTATGAAGACTGTGAAGACCAAATGGGCCCTCAATCATTTACAACAGCCCATTTGTGTGCATTTGACAAAGACTGTGAAGACTTTGAAGGCCCAATCCTAGCCCAGTTACAGCCAATCTCAGCCATTGTACACACAAAACCCACTTCATAACCTTATTGGGCTTGAAAAAGCCCAATAACCAAACCTGTACCTTATTGGGCCCAAACCCAAACCCAGTGGGCCCAATACAAGCCCAACTTTAAATAAAAAAAAAGGGTTTTTCTTGGTAGGCCTTAGTTCAGGTTTGTGCTAAGGGGAAATGAGAGGTTTTGATTGAAAATGTAACTGATATGTGGAAACTGAGGTTTTTGACCAGCAGTCTCTTGCAAAGTGACCTTTCTTGCCACATTTGTGACATTTAGTTTGGTCAGTTGCCTTTGTACTACTGAAACTTTGAGTACCTTTCTTGAAGAATCTTTTAGATTTGGCTAAAAGATCTCTTGCTTGGTATTCTTCCTCAAGATCATTTAGATACTCCTGATTGCCTCTTGTATCCTCTTTATCATCAGGACTATCTTGAAAGTCCTGGACAATAGAGGAAGAGAAGAAAGCAGTTAAAAGAGGTGTTGCAGAGACAAGAGATTTATTCTTTTTAGTCTCATAAATATTGTCTATAAGGTTTTCTTCATATTTGAGTTTACCAAATAGAAAAGCAAGCTCAGAATCTTTTACATGATTTGTGTTTCTGAGACTTTGGCAAAAGCTTAGCCACTTTTTTGGTAACCCATTTATAAAATCAGTATTTATTTCAAGCTTTGAAAGTTTGATGTCATCATTTACTAACTCATTCATCAAAGCTTTGTATCTGGTAAAAGTTTGTGTTAGAGATTCACCTTCTTTAAATTTGAAGGTGTTATAGCACAATTTCAGGTTCATGACCCTACTTTCTTTCATGTTAGAGGGGCCCTTATGATACAGTATTAGGTCATCCTATGTTGATTTAGTTGTTAAACAGTTTATGATAGAGTTTATTTGGTCATCTGGAAGAACAGACATGATGAGACTTTTGAGTTGCTGATTAGCAGCCTTTCTCTCATCTCCAGTAAATTGATTTGCTGGCTTCCTTTGACCAGCTATCATGGGGATAAAAGGACCATTTTTGATGATATTTTCAAATTGAGGTTCAATACCAATAATGTGGCATAAGAACCTCTTTTTCCAATTGGTGAAATTTTCCACCTCTAGTACAGGAGCAGCATTTAACTGGCCACCCCTGTATTCAAGAGTCTGTGGTACTTCTACTACTACCATTTAAGATGGATCTTAAATCTGCATAAAGTAGATTACACTCAGTTGTATGATTTCTTAAAATACAATCAGGCAAAGGTAAATGAACTTGTTGGTCTCTTGAAATCTGATACAAGGTTTATCAACTTTAAACTAATCAGATTCCATAGCAACAAAGTGAGTTTTAAACAAATATATAAACAATATAAAGAACAAGTTTAAAACACATAGAAGTACTTTTCAACGTATAGACTTTTATTAGAATCAAATAAAGAATCTATAACACACTTTGCTTGCGGAATAGCAAGGTGGTTGAATGAAAATTGAGGTGTTATCTCCTTCGAACTTATTCTCTAACCAAAGTTATGAGAATTAGAAAACAAACTTGTTATGACTAAACTAAAGCTTCAACTTTTAGTAGTACGAGTCAGTTTGTTTGAGAGATAAATGAACTCTTCAATGTGTATCACATTAATTAGAAGAGATAGCATTTACTTTGGGAATCCCTTTCCTTTTATAGGAAAAGGGATTAGGGTTTACAAGTTTTAACCTAGCTACGTGGCAAACATTAAATAGGTGGCTGAGCTACCATTTAATGCACGTTTACTTTCTAGTACTAGGTACAGTCCTTGAAGCAAAGTTGTTGTACTTCTATACCAACTTTAGAAGTAGCATTTCCCAAGGAGATTGCTTTATTCCTTTTGACATAAAGCAATCTTTTTCCCACCTTGTAAACCTTCTAGAAGTGAAACACACGTTTCAGCTTCTGTTAAGGAGATAGACAACATTCAGCTTTGAATTGTCAGCCAAGCTGAACTGAAGCTCCAAAAAGAGTTCTTCTTCAGTTTATGTACCGCTGCATACATTGAAGTAAAGATACTTCCCAATCTTCTAAGGACCTGAAGAGCTGATGCTGAAGGAACTTCAACGACTGAAGCTGAAAGGCTTCAGTGACTCAAAATGAAAGACTTCAGTTTGAGAAACACTTAGGGGATTTTATGTTTAAATCTACTAAAAGACTGAAGGGCTCATCATTGATATAAATCCCCTAAAAATGTGAGGTTCGCCCCTAGATCTTTAGGAATTCATGTATCCATCATTGATACATAAGATAGTTTTACCTTTAGCTTGCTCGAGTTAAGGAATGAACAATCATGCATGTCACGTTCATGGATTTGATCGTGCATATGTGGTTTTGTCGCTTTTTCTGGAGCATTGGTATCGGTTTAAAACTATATGAGAGTGTACCGGTAGTATATTAAATTTTAGAACTTGCTTTTGTGATGCATCCTGAGACTGCTTAGTGAGATCGCATTCGTGTGATTAGGATTTGCTAAATGATAAGAGGCACTAGGATAAACCCTGTTTTAAACCTGTATTTGTTATTATGGTCACCCCGATCATATAACTATCCCCACACCCTTGCTTTGCACTCATTTTTAATGCAAGATACCCCTAGTACACCCTTTCTGAGCCTATCCTTTTCGCGGTTCTTGTAATTTTCTGATGGATTCTAGATTATTAATGAAGAGCATTGTTTACACCCTTACCAAATTGTTATACCTAAATCGCCTTAGCCTTCCTTGTATATACTCGTTTTTAGTACATTATTGTTATTAACCCAGTTAATTATTTGCTTGAGTACGTGGTTGCTAAGTCGAGTCTTTTATTAGTGTATATAGTTTTGGGACGATCAGGATTCATGGTAGTTTTTATTTTATGGAGAACTGGGGAAGAAGTCAAATTATTACCCTCATACGTGCTTAATATACTCCATGTTATTTTGATCCTTTTAATCCGGGTCATTAGTTAGTTTATATTTATGAGTTCTAAAACTCAAGTGTAGGGGTACGTTTATAAACCCCAAGTCATGTATTATTATGTTTTAGCAGATGGCATGGCAAAAGTGTAAAAAAATAGAAAAAAGAGTGAAAAGAAAGAAAAAAAATCAAAAAAATAGAAAAAGAAAAAAATGTACGGGATGTCATCTTGCTAATGTTTATGTTTATGTCAAAAAAGAGTCGGAAAAGAAAAAGCTTGATGTAGAGTTTTGTATATCTTAGTCCTAGTGTGGTCGAGTCTTGGATTAGCAACGCCTTCGTATGTATTCTTGTATATTAATTAACTCACCACCACCCAAATCCACTAAAATATATCCTATCTGTTTCCGTTTCTGTTTTCGTTTAACTTACACCCGGTGTCGATGAGCACATTGAACTATCAATGTGGCTGAGAGCCTCACAGCCTAGGCACAATGATGCAATTATCAAGGGCGCGCTCTACCCACTAAGCTAATAGTCTGTCATTCGGGGCCCTCACTGGGGGCCCATTATGCCAAAAAAAACCAATATTCAATACTTTCATGTGTTTGGATCTCTTTGCTATCCAACAAATGATCGTGATGATCTTAGGAAAATGAAACTAAAGGCTGACATTGGTATCTTTATTGGTTATTCTGAGTCATCAAGAGGTTTTCGTATTTACAATTGCCGAACCAAAAAGATAATGGAAACAATCCATGTCAAATTTGATGAACTCACAACTATGGCTTCTGAATGCAATAATTTAGGACCTAGTCTAAACTGCTTGAATTTTCAAGATTCATCAGAAGAACTAAAAGAAATACCATCACAACAAGACTTAGATAACTTGTTTGGTCCTCTGTATGAAGAATATTATGTGTTGAGTAATTCTGAAGTATCAAATAATTCTGCTGCAAATACTCTTAATGTTGAAGACACTCCATCATCGTCTTCAATCATTATTGAAGATAATGATGCTCCGTACATAGTAACTTCTTCAAAAGAACCAACCATACAAGAATCATCAACTCCAGTCTTAGAAACTCATTCTGATGAACAAATTTAAGAAGACGTTGTAGAACTTGATGGGAATTCTATTATGCATTCTTTTGAAAATCCTGAGTTCAAAGAAGCTGAGTCATCTTCAAACTATCAGGACCCATCAAACATGCACAAGTTCCATCAACAACATCGCTACACTGATAAATTGATTAAGAATCATCCAATTGAACTAGTGATTGGTGACCTTTCCAAGCCAGTTCAAACAAGAAATCAACTCTGAACTAATGCAAAGTTGTGTATGTACGCACTCACACTGAGTCTTTCTGTACCTAAAAACATCAAGGAGGCTATGCTTAATCATAGCTGGATCGAATCCATGCAAGATGAACTTAATCAGTTCAAACGATTAGATGTGTAGGAACTTGCTCCTTTACTTGAAGGCAGACATGCAATCAAGGTAAAATGGCTTTGGAAAAACAAGACGGATGCTAAAAATACGATCATTCAGAACAAATCACGTCTCATTGCAAAGGGTTATAGGCAACAAGAAGGAATAGATTTTGAGGATTCGTTTGCTCCAGTAGCACGAGTAGAAGTTGTTCGCATGTTCATGGTTTATGTGGCTCACAAGAACTTTACAATATACTAGATGGATGTAAAGACTGCATTCCTGAATGGTCTATTAAAAGAAGAAGTTTTTGTAAGTCAGCCCGATGGATTTGTAGATCCATACTTTCCTAATCATGTTTATCGTCTCAAGAAAGCTCTGTACGGTCTCAAACAAGCTCCTCGAGCATGGTATGACAAGCTTTCTTCTTTCTTGATTGAACACCATTTCATAAAAGGTATTGTTAACCCAACACTGTTCACACGAAGACACGGGGATTAAATTTTATTTGTTCAAATATATGTCGATGACATTATTTTTTGTTCCACAAATCCAGTTTTCTCAAACAGATTTGCAAAACTAATGAAAGATATTTTAAAATGTCAATGATGGGTAAGATGAAGTTCTTTCTCGGACTTCAGATTCATCAATCCCCTCATGGATTCTTCATAAACTAATCACAATACACTATGGAGCTTTTTAGGAAACACGGGATGGAAAAATGTCATACTATTACGACACCAATAGCTACTGCCAAAATCGATGCAGATTTACAGGGTACTCCAACTGATCAAACTAAATACCATAGTATGATTGGAGGACTCATGCATCTCACTACAAGTCGTCCAGATATTGCATTTGCAACATTTGTATGTGCATGTTATCAGGCACGCCCAACTGAGAAACACCTCAAAGAAGTCAAAAGGATATTTCGGTACCTCCAAAAATCCATTAACAGTGGATTGTGGTACTTGAAGGATTCTGGATTTGAGCTAATTACGTATTCAGATGCAGATTTAGCAGGGTACCTTGATGATTATAAAAGCACATCTGGAGGACTTCAGTTTTAGGGAGACAAGCTAGTTAGCTGGTCGTCGAAAAAGCAAGATTGTACAGCTATGTCAACTGTGGAAGCTGAGTACGTATCTTTGCCAGCATGCTGCGCACAAGTCATTTTGGATGAGGACGCAACTGCTTGATTATGGATATCGTTACAACAAGATTCTAATATACTGTGATTCAAAAAGTGCAATTGCCATCTCATGCAATCCGGTACAACATTCATGTACAAAACACATTAACATCCGTTATCATTTTATCAAGGAGCATGTTGAAAGAGGTACCATTAAACTTTACTTTGTCGGGATAAAATACCAACTTGCTGATCTATTTACTAAAGCCCTTCCAAGAGAAAAGTTTGAGTATTTAGTTCATGGGATTGGTATGAGATGTATGACTCCAACTGAGTTGAAACATCTGGTAAAGTTATCTTCTTGAATGAAAGATCATACATCAAAAACTTTTGTAAATACATTTCAGAAACAAAATACAAAATTGGAAAATTCAAAAACAACAAAAATTCTTTTATTCTTTTTCAAAATGATAACGCTCTACATATACATAAAATATTCCTCAAAAACATGTGGAAAATATATATTAATGCATGAAATATTGCATATTTGGTTGTTTGTTTGTATAATAATTGTTTCAGGATCGAGAATGACGAAAAGGACTAAAAGTACAAAAATATTCCGTTAAATATACTAACGGTCGTCAATGGAAGGATCTAGAGATGAAGAGTTAATGAAAAGAGCCAAAGTGCGGCGGTTTTCAAAGCGGGTTAAATGCAATTTAATTAATTGACCAAGTGCGGCGCGCAATTTTATTTGTGCGGCGCACTTCTCCTGCAGTTACTCCTAAATCATAAATGATTGCGATGATTGTGCAACTCTTCACTCCCCAAATTTTAGCAACTGATGCACCATCCTTAAGTATAAATAGAGCATGATTTTGGAGGAAAAAAGGCATCCCATTCTTCACATTCATCTCTCAAATCATTTCTAAGTTACTAGGGAATTTTCTTAGCAAAGTTATAAGGAAGTTCTTGGGAAAGGTTGAAGTATTCTTTGAATCTTCATAATTTCCAGGTTATAGTCATACCGAAGGAAGAAACTCAGGCCAAAGGTGGTGGAGAAAAAGTATTACTAGTTGTAATTCCGGTTAAACTAGTGTTTGGATCAAGGAAGTTCTTGTAACAAACCATATCATTTGCTTGTGGAATTGGTATAAACATGTTATCCTTATTGAATATAATGTTTTCTGAATCTATGATGCTTGTTATGTGTTTGATTGCTATGAACATGAAGTAGTCATTTATATTTATTTAGGCTAATATGGATGATGATATGATCAAGCCTTAATGTTTTGCTTATGAATGTGATAATGATGAATTCGATGTTCAATTGTTCGGTTACTTGTTCTATGTTTGATTAATCATACTTAGTGGATATAGGTCAAAAGACTCCACCAATATGTTTACATTTCGTATTGTTTGTCTATGGTAATTCGATATTAGTCTTGTGAGAATTGACTAATAAAATATTTATCAAACCGGGTATGAAAATGTTTAACACTTAATCATATGTCTAACGAACTTGATTAAGGGATTTTATCATCATCACTTTCATACTTGAATCAATCTTAAAGCATTTTATATATTAAAGATTAAAGGCCGAAATGATTCTCTAATATATGAAATAGATAATTGTTTGAATGATTGCCCATTTATTCATACGTTTATGCTTAAATTCATGCTTGCTTGATTATATGCTTGTTCATCACCATTATTCCTAGTCTAAATAAATATCATTTTAATATTTAAATTAAACCTTTATCTTTAGATCATGACAGTCTATAAGATAACCTTTTTCGTAAAACATCCCTACTTTACTTAGAATAACCAATCCCGTGGAACGACCTGGTCTTAACTAAAAGATTATACTACATACGTAGGTTATACTTTGACCCGTGTGTTTCTGTTTAATTAATTGGTATTTTTAGTCTTATAAATTTAAAGCTTTCGAAACACATCAAAAATTTTTGGCGCCGTTGCCGGGGATTGAAATCATTCTTAATTAAGTCATTGCTGTTCTAGAAATCAAATTTTCAAAATCGCCGTACAGTTTTCTGGCAAACTGACTCAAGAAATTCATTTTTCTCAGAAAATAGGCCGCACATTTCTTTTGTGCGCCGGTTTTTCTGCAAATTCAGAAAGTACGCCGCACATTTCTTTTGTGCGCCGGTTTTTCTGCAAATTCAGAAAGTACGCCGTACTTATAACAAGTACGCCGCACTTCCTGTAATTTTTATAAACAGAACCAGTTTGTTAGGAATTACAGATTTGATGATTACAAACCCATAAACAGAAATGAAGAAAGAAGAAACAATAAGGAGCCAATATGTAATAGTTAGTTAGCTTTGTTAGTAAGCTAGGGTTTCTTGTAACCTCCCTCTAGTATATAAAGAGGGTAGGCGTCTAGGTTACAGGCATCCATTCATAGATAGTCTCTCCAATGAGAGTCTAAGAAACGCATAGAGCGTGTAGTAGTAGTAGTTAGTTTCTTTATTAATGTTTAATAAAGAAAACCTTGTGATAACATTGATATTCTTATTTGTTATTCCGCTGTGCTTTATATCATTCAATGTTATTATATCATAGATGGGCAAAACGATCTATGAAGCCTATAATCAGGTTTCTACAGTTCTTCCTCCAACCACACAGGAAGAACAGGTTGCTGATGAGAA
>BQNB010140131.1:0-17457 GCA_026074375.1 Tanacetum coccineum
AGCATACCATTCAGAGACCGATGGTAAGAGTGAGAGAACCATTCAGACGTTGGAGGACATGTTACGTGCCTGTGTACTCGACTTTAGAAAAGGTTGGGATAAACACTTATCATTGGTTGAATTTTTGTATAACAACAGTTACCATACCAGCATTAAGGCTGCTCCGTTTGAGGCATTGCATGGGCGCAAGTGTCGATCACCTATCTGCTGGGCTGAAGTTGGAGATAGTCAGCTCACTAGCCCAGAGATCATCCACGAGACAACCGAGAAAATAGTTTAAATCAAGAACTGTATCCAAACCGCTCGTGATCGTCAGAAGAGCTATGCCAACGTAAGACGAAAACCTCTTGAGTTTCAAGTAGGAGATAAGGTCATGTTGAAAGTATCACCATGGAAAGGGGTGATACGTTTTGGCAAACGGGGAAAGTTGAACCCTCGTTATATTGGACCTTTTAAGATCATTGCTAAAGTAGGAACCGTTGCTTATCGACTTGAACTCCCAGAGCAGTTGAGTAGAGTTCATAGTAAGTTTCACGTCTCAAAATTGAAGAACTGCATGGCTGAGGAACCGCTTGCTATACCGTTAGATGAAATCCAAGTTGACGATAAAATGCACTTCATAGAAGAACCTGTCGAGATCATGGACCGTGAGGTCAAGCGTCTAAAGCAGAGTCGCATTCCGATTGTCAAAGTACGCTGGAACTATAAGAGGGTTCCTGAGTTCACCTGGGAGCGTGAAGACCACATGCAAAAGAAGTACCAGCACCCCCGCATCTTTTCCCCTAATCCTTTGTCCCCCTTCTTTTCTTTTTTCTCGACCGTACCCCCCACCCCACCCGCCTCTTTTCTTTTCTCGCCCCCGAATCCTGCAGACCGTGTCAGATACCACGTCGTGAGCTTTGGGGATAAATCTCTTTTAACGGGGAAAGAATGTGACACCCTGAGAATTTCCGTTTAAATATCAATAATTTAGAAAGATAGTAGATGTAAGATTAGATTAGAAAGTAGTAGAATTTTAGAAGAAGAGAAGAGGAGGGAGAGCCGTTTCCGTTTAGCAATTTGAATTTTTGAAGTTTCGTTTAATATTTACGTAAAACCAGGAAGTAATCCTAGCATTTTAATCTAGAATTGTCTCCGGACCAACCGGGATGTCCAAACTTGTAGTATTAGGCAATAGCCACGTTTTTTTACAATATTAATGGCAATATTTTAATTTCATAATTTTTCGTAATACCGATATTTTTCGTTTGCGATTACTTTGTCTTTTTGCGATTAAATATCGAGTGGTTAACACTTATAACATGAGTTTTTACCAATGCAAGCAAGACTTTATGTGAATTAAATCAGAAGTGGGAAGCCACGTACTAACTAGCAAAATAAAATGAAAGAAAATTAGTTGGTCACATAACCGCCTTGTGGTGATTCCCCCCCCCCCCCCCCCCCCCTCCCCTTGTCTTGTTCGACACAAACAAACACCCTTATCACCCTTGGTGAGCAAGTTTGAATTCAAAATCAATAACAAGGCCTTGATCACATGATTTGTTATAACTTGAATTTGATTGGACGATCAAATTGGTCCCCTCCCCCTTCTTGTCTCTTGGACACGAAACACATACACACACATTTAGTATGTGAAGTAAACTTGTATTATTCCAAACCAACTATACTTCTTTTATCTCATTCTATAACACACACACACTAAAAATTTAGTTTTCCTCTCTTCTTCCTTGCCCTTCTTTGTTTGAACACCCAAGACACAACACTACTTATTATAATTTTTATTCAACTTTGAAAGAAACACTTGAAGATTCATTGAAGGTTTATCATTGTATCAATCCACGGGTATTAATTAAACAACAGTTGGATTGTTCTAATACATCATTCCAATCCCATTCTTCCTTCTAAAAAACCTACCCAACTTTTGTAAGTCTTTCAAATTTTTTTAAATTACTTGTACTTTTATAGGTTCTCATGATGCAAAACATGCTAGTTGTACACACACCAATATTGTGAAAAAGAAGATTTTTAAAACAGACATAAACCTAAAAGGGAGTACTTAAGTTCGAAAAGATATGTAAAAGAAATATAAGAGGAAACTTAGTATTTGTGATCGTGGTTATTTCAAGATAATAATAATTTGTAATTTACTATTTGAGCTTATTATATTTGGCTTATATTTGTAGGCTTATTTATGAAATGAACAAACTAAGTGACACCCCCCCTTCAATCAAAGGCTTCAACTAAGTCCGCATCAACAAAAACAACTAAATCCAAAAATAATGTCGAAGCAAGACACATTGTATCGGGTCCAACCAAGCCCCGCTCCATACCTCGCCACAAATAACACACTCCCAACAAAAGTCAAAAGTGCCAACGCAAAACAAACCCACAACCCCCCACAAAAAATCAGCACAAGACAACCACCAAAGAAACATAAACTCCAACGCCACACATCTCCAACAACCCAACCAGAAGTAAAAACAAAAACACCCTATACACACCCACAACCAAAAGAAAAAAAACTCCACTAAAAAAATGCGCAACAACTCTATGCAAAAACTTGCACCCCCGCTCCACAACACAGAAACAACTCAAAAGTAGACCCCACCCAACAAACCATAACACTCATAACAAAAACTCGAAAAAATGAACATCAAGACACCAGCATACCCTAAATAAAACAAAACAAACCCATCCACACAACCATATAACGTTCACAACCAAAAAACTCAAACAAATACAAAATTTCAAAAGTAAAACCCCAACCTAAAAGAATCACAGTACAAAAATACCCCCTAATTCCTTCTCCTATACTCCCCATTATCTCTATCGCGCTCTTCCTCCTTCTTTTCTTTTCCCCCCTATTTCCATTTTCCCTTTTTTGTTCCCCCTTCCCTCTATTCTCTCCCCCCAATATTTCTCTCTTTTCCTCTACTAAACCCATTTCTCACTGCTTCTCTTCTTCCCCTTTACATTTCCTACGTTTATTTTTTTTGGAAAAAAGTAACAAAAAATACAGAAAAAAAATAGTAAAAAAAATATAAAACAATACAATAATAAAAACAAAACACACCCCAAACTCACCCAAAACCCGAAACCAACCAACAAAAAAATATAATATTAACGTACTCGTACCCCTAATACATAACATAAACTTTCGGTTTATGCAAATTACTAACTTACAACAAAACTTGTATTTTCGTTTTAATATTAAAAAACAATTATTCTCCACCAAATAATGAACTTCATCAAAAAAAAGCTCGAATATACTTTTCGGGCTCATAGCCTGCGTCCCACTATACAAGACACCAACACCCATGAGCTTATTATTAAGCTTATATGGTTCGGCTTATTATACTTGGCTTATTGTGAGCTTATTATCAAGTCGCGTGTTTATTATTTAATGTTTTGCTTATCGGATTAAATGGATAAGTAAAACTACATTTTCGGACTTAACGGGCCAAGGCCCAACATAAATACAATACACCAAGGCCAAAGACTATTCGGTGTATGCTTTTGTATAAGTTTCGCGAATAGCTTATTTAATAGTATACGATTTAGATGCGTTACGTTTAATTTATTTTTAAACGTTGGACGTTGCAAATAGTAATGGAATTGATGATGTATAAATTGTAATTATGAAAAGTGGATTGAAAGTGGTTTGAAAAATGGTTTTAAATAAAGTCTACGACTTTGGAAAAACGTATAAACACGAACGGGTCATGCCAAAATTTTTATAAATTACTATACTTAGTAAATACTAGAAAACGTACATGGTAAAATGAGATACGAGAATTTAAATTAAGTGACGAACAATATATATATATACAAATATATATATATATATATATATATATATATATATATATATATATATATATATATAAAAAATATAAAAATATATATAAAATCAATAAATTTTTTACTTAGACGTTATATATCTATGTAATATTAAAATACATATTATTTCTACCCATTTACTTACGGAAACATCTTATTACTACACGATCACAAACGTTAATTTTTAGATATATATTAACAAACGTACACTAGTATACACCTATGCATTTTCTGTAAATTCACTTCGATCCGATATTAAATCAAACATCCATTTCATAGGTTACTTTAGTATATCGTCATTCGTTACCGAGTGAATTATTTCTAGACTATTCACTACCTCAATTCACTAAATCAAGGTGAGTTCATAGCCCCACTCTTCTACTCGTTTTGAATAAATGTTTTATACTTGGGGTGAGAAACATTGCTTGTTTTTAAAACTAGACACAAGGACTATACGTGAGATTTTCCTATTTACGTGTTGCCTAAGTAGCATTTAGACCTCAATTACCCGAACTATCATGAACTGTCAATTTCTTGACCACATTTAAGTTCAGAATTAGCATTAAGCTTGGAATGCTGCACATGAGCAGTTCCTTTAGGTGCGACAACATGATCTTTATTTTTCAAACTAGATTTAACTTTCCTAGGGTGGGCTTCTACTTTATTCTTCTGAGTACTACTTGGTGTTTGCCGAATCTTATCTTTCTTTGTATTGCCTGAAGGCTGTGATCCGCTAGCACTAGTAGATGGTTTTACTCCTGTAGAAGACAACATAGGTTTGTTAGAAGCTAGGTTTGATGTAGAGGTCCTTTTTGGGATTGTGTTTCTTGATGATGTGACGGGCTCAGTGAATCTAACTCTTTTGTCCTTGTTCTTTGGGATCACAGCCACTAATTGTTCTCCAGAATTGTTGAGACTAGGGCAGGTTTTACTGATTTTTGTAAGCAACTCCTGAATTAGTTTAGCATACTTACAGGCAGATTCTAAGGTTGGGTCTAGGGGATAATTTGCTTTAATATGATCGACTAGATCCCTAAGAACTGCAGCTTCTTCCTGAGTGTGCTTAATATAGGCAGAGTGAGCTGACCTTTTGTTCAACAATTTAGGGGTTATTGGTTCCGTATTAATCTCTGGATCACTAGGATGATGTGTAACTTCATTATTAGCTAAATCTTTTCCTTTGAGTTTCCTCAATTCATCCTTGAGAGTTATAATTACCAAAACTTTTTCCTGAAGACATGCATTTAAATCAGAAATTTCCACAGACTTTAAATTGACTTGATTAGTTAAGTCAACACATTGTTCTTTTGATTGAACACGTGCTAGTTTAATCGAGTCATAAAGTTGCTTATAGGTCTGTTTCAAATGCTCATTCTCAGCAATAAGCTTTGTCATCCTATGATCTAATTCAATATTTATGGTTTCGATCTCTTCTAAGTCCTATTTGATCTTATCCTTATTCATATTTCCACTTAGAGATTTAATTCTCTCTTTCAACTTCTTTATGACCATGTCTTCCTCTTGGGACTAAGCTTTCAATTCATTTAATTTAAATAATTGATCAAAACTTGGAGCACTTTGATTTGAAATAGAATTTTCCTTTTGAAAAATTTCCTGATTAAGTTAAGTACCAACTTCTAAGGAAATGCAATGTTTTTCAAGAGTGGTAAACCTTTTGAACAGTATTATCTATAACTCTTTATTTTCAAGCAAAATCCTTTTGAAGCACAGTGTCAAGTTTGAGACCACTTTTCACATTCATCCACATTCAAAGGTCAAAATCCATAGAGGAATTTACAAGCAAGTTCACAATATCTTTGCTCATCACTTGTTCCAAGAGTCGTTCATTTTTGTTCAAAGCTTGATTCATTTCAACTTCAAATGTTTTTGACTCTACACGATGTTGTTCCACAACCTGTTCCATTTTATAGAAACAGATTGGACGTATATAGCAAGTTCATCAACAATAGATTGGTTTCATATTACTAAATAATCCTTCAGATCTTTACAAAAAGGAATTATTTTATCCCTGAAAGACAGCTTTATGTATGTTCAAAAATCTCACGTGCCCCAGTGATAGTTTTGTGGGCGTGGTCTTTCTTTTACAACCACATCAAAGTTAGCAAGATGGTATTTAGTTTTCTTTAAACTCGAAATAACCGATGCTGTCTTTTTAGAAGAACTTAAGGACCTCAACATTTGTGGGTCTATCATAAAGAACACGTTCTGAGGAACTACAGAGTTTTTATGCGCCAAAAGCTGTTTTCAGCAGATAATTTCAGTTTGTGGAACAAACCGTGTTATCAAAATCTTTATAAAGTTTTATTAAGATCAACATAATCGGATTGGTGTGGTATCAATTAGTTTTATCTTTTCTTGCATCATATTAATCATATGTTTTAAAAGCATATTTGAACGACTCTCGTCAGCAAGTGTTAAGTCTCTTCATAGTCAAGGATCACAATAGATTGGTTTTTCTGAATTATATAACCAACATATAGCATAGGTTCCACGTGCTAAGGGCTTCATCAAATGAGAAAAGCGAATTGAAAAACCTAGGAGCTAGTTAAGTGGTAATACCAAGAAAATTGAGGTTTCGTCAATAGTGAAACTCTATTAGTGAGATTGAAATCTTTTAAAAACGCTATTATCTAGGTGTTTTTTTTGTTTTAAAAGCATTTTTGAACGACTCTCTTCAGCAAGCATTAGGGTCTCTTCGGAGTCAGGAATCACAATAGCACTCGTATTCTTAATGACATTACCATCATAAAGCTTTGGTTCCAACTGCTGAGCTTTCTTCAGATAGAAAGGATTTTGAAAACCTAGAGCTTGTTTAGTGGTATGATCATAGAAAAACTGAGGTTTCGTCAACATGTGAACAGTTTGTGCAGATTGATCTCTTTTAAAAACAATATTATCTAGCTGTTTGATCTTCTTTTCTAACGCAATCTCTCTATCGATGTTCCTAGATTCTTCTTTCTTAAAATCATTTTTGAGAAGAGTAACTGTTTGCATTAAAGATTCATTTTCTTTTAAATGTTCAGAAAGAGTTTGTTTAAGACGATCAATCTCTACAGACTGTGCACATGAATCTGAAACGTTATTATTACTCCTTAAATCAACATTTTGTCCTTCTTTCAAAACTTTAACTTGTTCCTTATATCTTTCAAGCTCAGTAGTTAAAGTATCATTGACACTTTTATTGTCTAGATTTATCTTGGTACAATTAACTACTTGGGTTTTCAGTTGTTCAATCACAGATAATATCAGTGCATCTTGTTGTGCAGAAGAGTTAGAATTCTGAACAGCTGCCTGTTGTGATTCAATCACATACTAAGAATAAGGAATGATATTGCTATCACTGGTTATTTTAGTCTCTGAATGGTTCACAACATTTGACTGTTTAAAAGACTGCATCACCAGCACAGCTTGATTAATCATATTGTTATTTACATTATCATGATTGTATACCTCAACGAGAGCATCTTAACCACATAAGAGCAACTTTGGCAGTGTTGAGTTCATCACAATAAGAGTCATATGCATCCAAATCATCAGCTTGATAAGCAGCATTGTGAGTAATGACAGTCTGTGTGGCTTGGCCTTCAGGAATATCTAGATATGCTAAAAATGTTAGTTCCTCCTCATTTAGAATTTGACCATGTGCTTGAGCTTGTACGAGCAACACTTTCTCCTTAAACCACGAATCATCCTGTTTCCTCTTAGGTTTAGTGCACTGTTTAGACATGTGTTCTTCCCCTTTGCAGTTTTAACAAATAATAGTCCTTTGTTTCCCCGAATTGCTTCCACTTGCTCCTAGAGTGTAGGTCCTTGTGGTAACCGCAACAAAAGAGGTTTGTCTCCCCTGAATTGGTTGTAAGGTCACTCTCCCATCATTAATGGTAGCTTGTTGCCTAGGGTTTGACGAATTCCTCAGCTGGTTATTGGTAGTAGGATATCGAGAAGTGACAACAGCAGTCAAGAATGACATCACGTGATTGATAGCCTCAATAGGATCATTACCTCTCTGGAACACTGGAACAATTAGTCTTGAGTCTGGTTGGGAAAATTCAGGTTGTTGGTTAACTGAGAAGCATATTCCAATTGAGGGATGGACGATGATGGAGAATAAACATTGTGGTAAACATATGATTAATAATTGTTAGAAGGATAAGTTATTGAAAGTGGTGTTAATGATTGATTGACAGAGTATTGTTGAGATTCATAAGGTGCTCCATAATGTGAAGATTAATATGGTGAAACTTGTTGTTGATGTTGAGAATTCTTGTAAGAGTGCTGATGAGATTGATAAGGAAACTGTGTCATTTGGTGAGATGCAACTAACGCTAGAGGATCATAGTTACGTTCATGCATCAGACGAACTTCATTTGCATGTCGTTCATGTTGTTCCAAGTGAGCATGAATCTGATCAACATTGGTAGTATGCAAGTCTTTGACTAATTTAACATCAATAACGAATTTGCTCCATTCAGCAGGAAGAGTATTCAGAAACTTGGTATTGACTTGAAATTGCTCTAGTGGCATCTTGTAAATGTTCATATCATTGATTAGTAGAATGAATCTCAAGTAGTACTCGTGTAACGACTCTCCTGTCTTGTATGTAAACTTATCAAATTAATCTTATAGCTTACACTCTCGTTCTTGCTTTGTTAACGACGTTCCTTACGTGAGCAGTTGGATTTTCTCCCAAATATCCTTGGCTACACGATGTTGACTGACAAGAGCATAAATTTCAGGTGGAATGCCTTGGAGAATGATGTTTATTGCTTTGATGTCACAATCAGCTTGAATGTTTTCTACTGCAGTTAATTTAGTATATTCCTTTAGTATGGTTGCACCATCCAATGTAATTGTTGGCCAAACAAGTAGACCTTTTTCAACAGAAGCAAGAATCATTCGACCATGAGGCCTATTCATCATATAGAGTTCCATTATGCTTTTCCATGAATCATACAAATATTTTTCAAGCATCGGTGGTTTATTGTCACCACCCGAGAAAAGTGACTTATCAGTAAGAGTCGTCATTGATAAATTTTGATGTTAAAAGATTACTTTTTGATCGAACGGTGGTAGAAAGAAATTATGTTTGGTTAAGTTGTCTTTTAATTGTTTTAATTTATGAAACTACACAGGATTTTACAATTCTTGACAAAACCAGGGAAAACAAATTAATGTATCACGGGATTTTACAAGTCAAAGAAATAAACCGTTTAATTTTGAAAAAAATTAAAAATTGAGTTGTTCGGTATTGAGTTGTTCGGTATTAAGTTGTTCGATACTAATTGGCTTTGAGTTGTACAAACTGGAAACTAGTTGTTCGGTACAAGTTGTTCGATACAGGTTGTTCGACACAGGTTGTTCGACACAAGTTGTTCGGTATAGGTTGTTCGACACAGGTTGTTCGACACAGGTTGTTCGACACAGGTTGTTCAACACAAGTTGTTCGACACAGGTTGTTCGACACAAGTTGTTCAGTACAGGTAGTTCGATAGAGGTTATTCGATACCAATAAAGACGAAACTCAAAAACTCAAAAACACAAAAAGAAACTTTTTTGATGGGTTTTTTGCAAAAATCTTGTACAACTAGTGTTACTAACCCTATAGGAACAAGAAAAATGAAAACTTTAAGGTTTTTAAGCCGAAAATTTTAAAACCAAGATTTTGTTCTTTGTAAAGGTTTTCGAACACAAAAGTAACAAAAATGATATTTTTCTTGATTCTAAGCTTGTACACCTATATCATAAAGATACTAGATCAAATTTACCAAAGTAAATGATCCTTTAGTGTATACTATTGCTTCGAAAACGAAGAAAAATATGAAGTAAAGGACGATTTTTGCGAGTAAAAACACACGAACCAAAAGAAAAACATAATAACTAAACACACCACTCCATGGCTCTTGATACCAATTGAAGAATATGAGTAATCTTTGAAATATAAGCAAGAACTAAAGAGAGAAAGTGGGAAGGAAGGATGTATTTTCTAGTGAGAGAAAGTAAAGAACATGAAATGCGTTAAGTGAAAAATGAAACATACAACCAACCAACCACCTCTCCAAGGCATGGAGAGGTGTTTATATACTTACAAAGGGTGGATGGGCCTTGGCTTGATGGGCTTATCCATGGGCCATGGTCTAACTACCTATGTAAGTTTCCAAAAATTACATAACGAGTTAACGATTGTTATCTATGGAAGTGACCGACACTTTTGTGTTCCTAACAATTTTTAATGCGTTGCAACTTCGGTGTTGTTTGGGCGTAGGCTAAGAGTCCTGGATAGCTCTCCATATTTCAATTTATATATCTATAATTATAGGATCACAAATTTTGACCTATCATTGCGTTTAGTTTAGTGAGCTTAGTTGAGCCATAAGGTGACCTTGGTATCAACGAGTACGTTCTTATTCCATTGGTAAAGACTCGGACAATGGACTACTAGTATATAAAGAGCCGTTAAGCAGTAAGTGGGGAAAGTATCCATGAGCTAGGGTTTAGTAAGAGCACCATTATTAATCTCTTAAGGTAGATTATAATCAACAAATGCTTGCTTTATGCGGATACGTCTAATTGTGACTGGATTAGCGTGTCTAGGTCTTAGGAAGAAGTACTGCCTAAGTCAAGGAATGATACGCCCATCGAGATAATTCAATCAGTGCACTAAATAAACAAACCTGCGTTTTATCGGATTATTCATGATTGATATGTTTTCCTTACATTAGTTCTTGACCGTTCCTCTATCTTTTGTTTATCTTCTTGTGTGTGTTTATTGCTTTACTTGTCATTAAAACCTTAGGTTAGATACACAAAACCGTGCCAGTCTCTTAGGCTGAAACCCCCCTTTTTGCATTAGTTTTAGGTTTAACTTAGATAACTAAAATACTGATAGAATTAGGAATTAACGTTCTCGCTCTTAGTGATCGACACCCTACTTACAACGAAACTTCATCTGACCGGGTACACTGCCCATTAAAGTGTTATTTTTAGGTATAGTCGGCATAAAATAACTAGTAAAACTTGATAACAAATAATACCTATGCACAACAACACATCAAGACCACTTGTCGGAAAAAGAGCATTGACCTCGAAAAGGAATACCAAGAATTTGAAAATTTTTTCTAGAGTGTAAGAAAAGAATTGATCTTGGATGACAAACTCGATTAACATTTGACCTTCAAGAGTGTAGTTGACACGATATTGACCATAGAACTCAAGAATGAAACGAGGAACAATTTGCTCATTAATGTCGAGAAGACAATCAAACCCAATATGCCCAAACATAGATCTAACATAGACTAAGTCATCAAAATCCGGATAAACCACCCGACCCTCATGAATGCAATGATTTTCAAGGAATTCGAACATATGTTTTAGTGGTGCGTTATATTCGTTGGAGATTTTAGGATATAGCTTTTAGTATTTTGGTGGTCTTAGGTAGTTTTGCAAGGCGTTGTTACCTAAAATGAAAAATAATACAAGATTTTATAATTGTGAACTTGTATAGTTAATAAGAATTTGTGCCTAGGGTGTGTGCCTATATACCACAAATGTGGAGTTGCGGCTAACTCGACTCTAAAAGCAAAAACCTATGAGTTAACCCAAACACTCCTAAATTTAATATTGCTCATCCAAACATGTTAAAAATATTCATTGATTAAATATTTCGAATGATGTTCATGAGATCATTATGCATGAATGAAAAAATGTTTTTAGAGTGTATTGGCAATGCATTAAAATATTTTTATGATGTTCCTAACATGAGTAATTTCGAAAGAAAATTGGGGTTTTTGTTCATATCAAAATTTTAGACAAACATACTCAATTATGCAAATCCTATGTCTACGAGAAGCATATTAGTTATACATTATGTTATTATAGTCCTAATTGCATACAATTAAAAGAAAAATGAAAAACCCTAATTTTGGTTTTGTGTTCAACATGAACCCTAGACACGAATGAATAAGAGAATCGATGAAATGACTTACAATTGATGATCTTTATGATGTTAGGACTGATTATTAATGATGATTCGATCTTCAATTTTAGTTTTAGAGGTTGTTTTAGAGTTTTTGGTGTTTTTATGTGTTTTCGTCACAGGTCTGCATATAAGGGGGTGTTTGTTTTTGTGATTAGCAAAAATGAGGAGACAAACATAAGACCCCGTCTGGCGACGGTCCCATATTGATATGGGGGCCGCCTGATTAAATCAGGGGGCTGCCCTAGATATGGGGGTCACCTTCAGGAAAGGGTTTTAGACTCGAATTTTAACAAAAAAATTATGGAAGGAGTGGCATTTTAATTTGCATTTCGCGAATTAAAAATGCTTAAAATACTTCGGATGAAGTAATTTAAGTTGTCATGACATGGAATGGAACACGGATTAGAATCGAGACTAGAAGAAAAGAAGAGAACGATTTACGGAATGTGTTCCATCATTCCTAAACCAAGACAAAGATAGTTAAACAATTCACGTTTAAGGGGTTTGGTGAGAATGTCGGCGATATTGTCGAAGAACGAGACTTTTTTGATAGAGATATGTCCTTTCTGGACATTGTCTCGAAGAAAGTGGTGATGAATTTCGATGTGTTTAGTCCGCGAGTTTTGCACCTGGTTTTAGCTAAGGTCAATAGCGCCTTTATTGTTGCACATGATCAGGACGTCGTCGAGTCGAATGTCATAGTCGATGAGAGCTTATTTCATCCATAGTGCTTGTTGACATGCATTTCCGGCGCTTATGTATTTGGCTTCGGTCGTGGATATAGCAAGAGCGGTTTGTTTCTTCAAGAACCACGATGTTAGACAACATCCTACGAACTTACAAATATCGCTAGTGATTTTTTGGTCCACATAATCTCCCGCGTGATCAGAGTTGGCATATACTACGGTTTCTATGCCGGTTCCCTTAGGATACCATAATCCTAAGTGCGTAGTGCCTTTAATGTATTGAAAGATACGGTTAATCGCTTCAAGATGAGAGGTTTTGGGATCCTCTTGGAAGCGTGCATAAAGACAGACATTAAACATGACATCGGGCCTACTTTCTGTTAGGTAGAGTAAACTATCTTTCATGCCTCGATACTTGACTATCTACCGACTCACAATCTTCGTCTTTCATGAGTTTAGCATCTAAGGACATGGGGTTTTCATTGGTTTAGAATCTTCTAAGCCAAATTTCTTAAGCATTTTTTTAATATATTTAGATTGATTAAAGAAGATACCGTCTTCCATTTATTTTATTGTAGTCCAAGGAAGAAGTTAAGTTCACCCATCATGCTCATCTCGAACTCATCATGCATGATTTTGACAAAGTCATCACACATGTCTTGACAAGTCGAACCGAATATAATGTCATCGGCATATATTTGAACGATGATGATATTTGAAGTTTTCTTTGTAAAAAGTTATTTATCTACCATTCCCATTTTGTACTCATGTTTAATAAGAAAAGTTTTTAATCTATCATACCAAGATTTAGGAGCTTGTTTGAGACCATACAAAGCTTTCTTGAGTTTATAAACATGATTCGGTTTTTCGAAGTCAATGAATCCCGAAGGTTGTGCTACGTGTACCTTCTCATTGATAAAACCATTCAGGAATGCATTTTTTACATCCATTTGGAATAGTTTAAAATATAAGGCGTAAGCATAGGCTAATAAAATCCTAATAGATTCTAACATAGCAACTGAGGCATAAGTTTCATCATAATCGATGCCCTTTTGTTGATTATAACATTGGGAGACTAACCTAGCCTTATTATGAGAAACAATACCGTTCTCGTCTAACTTATTCCTATATGTAACAATCCATAATTTCAGGTCATTTTAAGTCAATAAACTCAAATTATTTATTTTGAGCTTTTACAAATTTACTTTTAATTTCAACCGTTAAGTTAAATCGCGTAAACCAAAAGTCATCAATCAACGTAAACCAGCATTAAACAAATAAAAGTTTACTTCAAACAAGTGTTATATAATTATTACGAAGTTAATTTATAACTATTTGTGTTTTATTTTTATACGTTACAAAAAACGTTTACGTTTCGCGTTATGAACTTCCATGCATGCATGTAAACCATACCACCTTTACCAATACCCACAATACTTATACCTTATCAAAAATTAAATATTTCCCTCCCTATTTTACTTGTTAAAAACCAGAGCCTATATATATATATAATGTAAGATATATCAAAGTATCTTATATACAAAATATTTGCCAACTAGTGTACATGTTCAACACAAAGCCTTACACATACCAACTCAAGATATTTTCTTTTTTTCTTCTCCTCATTCACACACCAAGCAAGCAAACCCCCATCTCATTTTGTCATTCTTGTCCCCTTGATATTTATTTGCTAGACTTACACTTCATTATATACTTACACTACATGGTTTTCTTTCTCATTCACCACAACATAAACATACAAAGTCTCTCTTTCTCTCCTATCCAACCCACAGCTCAAATAAGCAAGAAAAAGCTTCCATTGTTTTCCATTTTCTTGATATTACAAGTATACAAGTGTGATCAAGGTTAATTTCTAAGGTGTTTCAATGTGATTTCAAGTTTGGATTTCAAGGATTAAGCTAGGGTTTCATCATTGAAAGTTAGGGTTTTAATAAGGTTTTGGGTTAAAAATCAAGGCCTAGTTCTTCTTTTGTGTTCATAAGCTTTGTAAGCATACCTATTTACTCTTTTAATTTTCCTACATATTGATTATGTTTATACATATTTCTACACTTACATAATGTATTTATATACATGAACACCAAGATTATTAAGTTATATCGCCAACTAGTAGAATATTATAAACATTTACAAAGGAATCAAGAACACTACATACTTATGATTATTAATAAAGTTATGAAGTTTGTTATTCATAAACTAACTTATTTAGTTTACAAGTTATTTCATATAATTATCCATTGTGTTGAGAAGTGTTAGATAGGATTAGGTTAGTTTAGATGTATTGATTGTGAAGGAGGTAGAAGTGGTTAGATTAGAGGTTGTTCTTTTGTAAAAATAAGGTTAAAATTATAATTTTAAAGTGTGTAAAACACCATTTGGGACAGCAGGTTTTAAACAGAAGGTTAGGGACATTTTGACAAGTTAAAACCGTAAAAATATATTATTTCATCTCAATACGATTCCGTGCATATAAAGAACGTGAAAAACGGACTTAAAACAAAGAAGTTAGAGCCAAAACAAGATTTGAAACAATACCAACAAAAACAGTTTTCGGCAAAAGCTGGTAGAAATATAATCCGCGATTCTAACCATTTTCGGGTCCAAATCAGCTTAAGTATAAAACTACAATGTTACTCAGAATGATGTTTTGCCTTAGATCAAGCATTTCTAAGCCTAAAAGTGTATTAAAAGTAAGTAAAACGTCACTAAAACTAGACAACTTTTTATATAAAATTTCTGCACTATTTTTCCTGACATGAATAGTAAAATTATATTTTTAGACATTTTTAGTTCGTTTGGACGGTAAAAACCTTAGAAACTATTATAGCATCACTTATATAATACTTATAGGCGGTTTAAAACCTTATAAATATTATTTTATGAATTAACTAAACTATATATATATTGTCGTTGCAAAAATAATAAAAGCAGTAAACTTAACGGAAATACTATTTTGATTTATTAAAGTCAAACACAAACTATTAGGTGGTGATATAACTATATAAAATACATTGTTGTATTTATTTTAAATACATTATTCTTATACGACCTATATTTAATTAGATTGCATCCCGACTTTTCTTACCGACTCTCATTGATTGATCATTCATATATTCGTATCATTTCTTGAGGTGAGTTTATAGCCTCGCCTTACATATTTACAATGTTTTACAAATCTCGGGGTGAGATTCATGTTTATTTTACACAGGGACGCAAGTATATTTTAAATAAATTATGAGGTTTCCTAAGTAGCGATAACCCACTATGCCCACTATCATGAACTGTTAATTATTTAATGTAAGAGCGAATGTTATAAATAGATCTATTTGGGATTGACATCCCCGTTCGGGCGAGTAGCGCTTGCTAGTTTCGGTAAACCTAAACGACAAACGTATACAATGTCAGACTTATTGGATGTTGCGGGTTGAACATATACAATGTCGAACTTATGTGTATTGAATTACATACATTGTCGAGCATCAGTGTCACGAGCTTAATGCATTCATAATTACATTTTTGTGATATTGTATGTGTTACATTATTGCACTATTTAGATCTTGCAGTCCAACATCATTTACTTACATAAACCTATGAATTCACCAACTTTATGTTGACAGTTTTAAACATGTATTTTCTCAGGTGAACAAGATGCTTAGCTTTTGTGATGTGCATTAGAGTCCAAGTTTTACAAGATTTCATCCATGGATTTCTTATTGCATACGAACAATTTATCTCCTTGTACTATTTCAAGTTTTAAATTTTGATGCTATATGGGACCACTGTTTAAACAATTTCTTTTATAAATCAAATCAATGAGATTCATTTTCAAAATGACTCATTTAGAGGTCGTTCTCTTGTATCTTATGCAATACATTCATGAAGCAACGCTCTCGGTCATTATTCCGCTGCGACCCATTTTGGGGGTGTTACAAATTGGTATCTAGAGCCAAGGTTATAGAGAACTAGGTTACATATTTTATCTAGACTATAACCGTTTTCATAAACATTGCATCACATCAACACTTTTTCATGTGCATACACTACTTGCTTACACTATGTGCTTACACGATTTATATACGTGATTACCTTATCTTGCGTATATTTCTTACATTTGTCTTATATATTATACTTATATAAAACCCTTGATTGTCACAGCACTATGATCACACCTCGTCCCACACATTTTCCTGTTACCACACCACGTGCCGGAGTATTTGCTCTACTTGTCATCATATCCGATTCTGACAATAAGATTACTAGCTTACCCGTTAGACCTACACCACCATGACCAGATCGCACATCGACTTTGTAAGACTATCCACTGGATTCTAGTGACGACTCATCAAACGAGGATCTGAGTGAGACTACTAAGTCACTCCATACCCAGACTGCTTCGACATTAGTTGTTCATCCACCACCTACCCGACCCTTACTTATTAGCCTTGCCTTTTCCCGTCAACCGGGAAAGGAGATCTCGATGCCACTAAGATACAAAGCATCCATAGATCGATAGAGAACTGCATCACCATCCACCTGTCATCCACCACTTCCATCAAAGATACCATCATTATCATCACCACCATCACTTTTACCATCCTTATCTCTTAAGAGATCTAGATCTCCCTTACCACCACTACCATCATCAGTATCACCATCACCACCACCAACAGTAGTACCATCACTATCAGAGCATACTGAGTCAATTGGGGATGACATAGAGACATTGTGTGCTAATTTGACATCTGCCATGCAAGAGACAATGACCCTTCGTGCTAGAGTTGGATCATTAGAGCAACACAATGTGATTACTCTAGAGTCACTTAGGATTATAAGAGGCAGGTTAACACGGTCATAGCTTCAAGCAGAGTACGCTAAACAAGAAGTTAGAGAGTTTCGAGTGACCGACAGATTTGA
>BQNB010140132.1:4142-17457 GCA_026074375.1 Tanacetum coccineum
TAAGAAAATTTAATGGGATAATTAATTCTTATGCTTTAAAGGGTTGTAATAAACTGTGTTTTATTAGAGTTTATAGATAGATAGATATACCCTAGTAAACACACAACCGCTCTATACTATTTTCAACTTTTCCACCTCTCTCTTCACCTACCCTTTCACCTTCTTCTCTCTTTTACCGTCCTTTACCACAAAATAAGCAAATAAAAAACCTAGATCTGAAGTTTAAAGAGTGTTGACCATCTTATATTACCTTTGACCGACCCGACCGCCTAGGCCAATTTGGCCGATTTGACCGGCCTAGGCAGTTCGTTGACCGCCTTTTGACCAAAACGCCAAGTTTGGCCGATTTGCTGCGAATCATGGCGGTGGACTACCGTCAACCGATTTATCACCGATATATCGGCCGCCATGACCGATATTTAAAACACTGTCGTATCCTGTAACAAAAGTGGCATGTACTTTTTTCAATGTCTCAACCTCGATCCGGTAACAAAAACAAATTTATATTTTGGATAATGTATCGCTATTTCACCCCCATTTCTTTCTCACGTGGGCATAAATACAAAATGTCAGTGTATGGGTTCTTGTTTGTCTAGATTTGTGTTTGGTATGTTATTTGTTAGGTCTCTTTTGTGGTCAGATAGCTATATGGCTTTCCATTTTGTTTTTGGTTTCTTTATTTTGGATCCTCATCTCTTTTAATTAGCTTGTTGATAGAGAATGTATGCCTTCTATTGTATTTTTCCTTTTGTGGTTCTTAATTTAATGTTGTCTTTCTAAAAAAAACTCGCCTTTTGAACCCCTTAAGGATTATGCTGTATTTTAAGGTCAGCCAACTGCAGACAATGTATGAGGTACCTCTCAGTGATGTGACTTCAGTAGAGACTCTAGGAGAAAACTATGTCGAGGTGATGTTCCATATCGATAACACCATTGGTGCCACTTGCAATTTCACCACCAAGGTGTTGGCGTATAGTCTGGAATGGGCCAAACCCAATGGGCCGAACCCGATAAAAGGGTGGCCCACATCCTACGTAACCCTAATCCATACACTATTTATACAAGGGTAGGATCATCCTACCTAGAGATACCTACACAGGTTATTCTCTACCACCTCTTTACTATATGCTTATACCATTTTGATTTGACCGTCAGAGGGTGGGTCCCGGGGCTCCGGCCTCGGGTCCCCTTCTAACTGGTTCTTCTTTGTTGGCAGCACTATTCAAGGCCCGGGAAGACGACGAATGGCACCAGGAGAGTCGTCAGGACCGCCCGACCAAATTATGCATCAACAACAACCAATATTTATCTAAAGCCAAACACAGACGACACCTATCGAATAAAACTTTGACGGTATGTCCATATAAGGGTTAACAAAATCATCGGTAGCTTCTTTAATTGCTTCATTTTCTGAAATACCAAAAAATAGTTATTTAAATTACTATTTTAATATACATCAGGATTAAATAGTAATCAAAACTAAAGATCATGAAAACTTGTCATGTATTTTGAGGTTTAGTTTACTTATATAACTAATATCTATAGGTGGAAATAGACGTGTCAAGTTTCTATCTCCACAATTGACATGTCTATTTCCACCTATAGATACTAGTTATATAAGCAGACTAAACCTCAAAATACATGACAAGTTTTCATGATCTTTATTTTCGATTACTATTTAATCTAGATTAAAATAGTCATGTAAAACATATTTTTATAGTATGTTAGCAAATGAAGCAATTGAATAAGCTACTGATGATTTTGTTAACCCTTATACGGACATACCGTCAAAGTTTATTCGATACAACTTGTAGCTCAAGCTACCAACAATTTTTCTAAAAACCATCTTGTGGGTCAAGGTGCATTTTGCCACCTTTATGAGTGTAGGATTGATGACATTCATGTGGCGGTGAAAAGATTGACTAAAGGTTCAACACAAAGACAAGTAGAATATAAAAATGAAATCACATTTCTTGCATAAATGAACCATCTAAATGTGATTATATTGGTGGGATATTCAGTGTCACATGATGAGAATATCATAATATATATATGAGTTCATGAGCAAGAACAGTCTCACAAGCTTATTTTGGTATGCTATTAATTGGTCTATGTCTGGTTTTTAACTTGTTGAATGATAATGAGAAATGTACTCTAATATATCTTTGATTTTGTGGTCTTGTTGTAGATAATAGAGCAGAGAAAGACCTTCATTTGGTGCAAAAGAGTCGATATTATAAAAGGTATTGCTAATGGCCTTAGTTACCTCCACAACGAAGCAACAGTAAATCTTATACAGAGATATCAAGCCTGCAAACATCTTGTTGGATGATAATATGGTAGCAAAAATAGCAGACTTTGGAACTACCAAAAATGTGAAGGACAACAACAACTCTCCTGCGAAGGGAACATTGTAAGAATTTATACTATTTATTTCAAAACATTCATATAATAATTTCTCTAATGTTTTGTGTCTATTTTATCTCAACAATGGCTTGGATCCCCATTACCTTACTCATAGAGAGTTGTGTAGTAAGACACATATGGCACACTTTATGTCCCCCCCCCCCCCCCCCCCCCCCCCCCCCCCACCCCCCCCCTCCTCATACATGAAATGCTAAATCGAATGAAAGCTGTAGAGGATGGCCATCCACACATCTCAAGTGTTGTAAGTTATGTGTATTCAATATTTATGTGATTGAATATATAGTAATTAGGTTCCTTAATCCCCTATGTTTATATTGAGGGTGTTTGGATTTGGTTTTCCATATTGGTTACTAGATAGCATGGTACTTACTATGTCCAAATTTGCATTACACGTACACAAACGTCCCGCAACGGAGCGCGGGTTTACACCCTCGTTATTAATATAAAATTCGGGTTTGATTATTTCTCCGTCTAAAAAAATAAATGGTCATTTAATTCATATATTTTTCATCATAAACCAACTCTGGTGTGTTTCCATTTCACCTCCAACGAAAACAAACCCCCACATTTACAAAAATACAACAGAAAAGTTTAAACCAAAAGTGAACTTGCTTTAAATTTTCTACAAATAACATGTGGCGTGTGAGGAAAGTAGGTATTTTTTACGTTTATGCTAACTCAAATATTTATATTACCTACTAGTAGAGACGGAGCCATGATTTTTGTTAAGTTGCGTCGGCCGATAAAATAAAAGGCTAAATGTAACAAACTAGTATTAAGCGGCTTGTAATCAAAATAACTAAGTAATAATCAAAATAACTATGGTGTAGTTATATGTTTGATATTATCGAGAACCCCGTTGTATATCTAATATAAGAGCATATGTATAATTTAAGAACTTATGTATAACATGATTTCAAATGGTTTGCTAGATACTATTTGTTCGTACTATTATTTAATAACGTCAATTGTTAATAATATATTATACATTACAAAAATGTATCAAATAATACTAGATGATAACGATATGTGTTATTTAAAGTATACAATATATACTTTTGGACCTTTAAAAATATATTTAAAAAAACAATGTTAAAATTTATGTGGTTTCATTATAAATTTTATACATCAATATAGAAACTAATATGTCAATTATTTGCAAATTATATTTGTTTTTAACTGAAATTGAATTATGAATTTGTTATAAACATTGTTCTTATAACTGCTTGTGGGTAGTTTAATTTTTTTTATTTTTTTATTTTGGTAACCATGGTTTTTGACACATTGGCCGAATAATTCACGGGGTTTGAATCCACGAGGATTGCTTCAATTTAACAATGTGTTTTTTTGCTGTATTAGTGGGTAGTTTTAGTTGTTCTTTCTTATATATATAGCTTACATAGTTCACCTTATTTGTTATTTTAGTAACTTCTACATTCTCCTAAAGTAAAGACAGTATGCAGGTATAGTTCGAATGAACATTTATTTTTTTATAACAGTCTTGATAATGGTAGTTTGGTAATTGCAGAAGTCAGAAGCTGCTCATGATTGTTCACTTGATAAAATAGTAGTTGAAGTAGAGGTAATGTTCAACATACGATGACAACTAAAGTTTAAAACGTTACAAATAGGTTACTGAACTTATAGGAAGCACACACTTCAAAATTTTCAGTGTTAATCAGGTAACCCGAACGCATATTTTCTGATAAGTTAAGAAACATAAATAGCGCATTTTTACAAGTTCAATGATGTTTACAAATATTTTTATAGGTTCAGTAACTCATACAATAACCATGTATACTTGAGTAACCTATATGTAACGTATTAAACTTTAGTAACCTAATTAAACATTTACGCAAACTTTAGTAAAAACTATGTCGTGCAAAAAATAAGATACCTTTCTTGCTTTTTGATGAATCATCCGATGACGACATCTATGATATGTAATATTATATTTTTTATTATTCAATTAAAGTTAGTTGGTAAGTTTGTATCTTTGTGATTCTTGGTTATTTGTATTATTTTCGTTCATCTAATGTGTTCGTTTCCGTTACCCATATTTCGTAATTATTTTGTTTAAATCATTCTACAATAATAATCCATTCATGTGTTTATATATACGTTTTTGATATGATGTAACTATATATTTATCTTCATATTTAGTTAAACTTGATGCCTCATGTTGCATATTTGTTGTTGTTGAATTTTATTCTTTTGATATGTTAGAATTTCGTGTATGAGTATAAAATCTAAAATGGTCGTTGAGATAGATGCTGATAACGTTAAGGGTTCCGGTTTTCATGACGTTCAATTAGGTTTGAGCCAACTAATAGTCATCTAATAAATAATGTTGAGGTGTTGTTAGTCATAGTTAATTACATTGATGCCTCATGTTGCACATTTGTTGTTTTTTTAATATACGTGACGATTACAAAATATCAACTTTGTTTGTGGTTAGCATTGACAATCAATTTGTTTTATTTAATATATACAATGTAAATTTGTAAAACTATACATTGTAGAATGATACTAAAAAAAATTCCATGCTGTCTATTAGTTATATTGTGGTCGTGGATTAGCTATAACTTTCAAGTATCTGCGTATTCTTAGGTGTTGTCTATAACTAGCTAGTAGAAAACTGTGTAGTGGAGGTTTTATTGTTACCATGATTTTGTAAGTGTATATTATATCTATATATTATTTTAATTTATATGTTTGATAATGTTGTCCATCTCATATTTATGATGTTTGTTTTGTTATAACAGAAAGATTATGAATGCATGACAAGTGAAGAAACCGTCGAATCTAAACTTAATAATGCTAGTGAAGTTGTTGATGAAGATATTCAGTTGATGACAGTTGCAGATCATGAGAATGTAAGGTTATTAAATTGTTATTATGTGGTGACATTGTAAAAAAACTTTTATATGTTTACAGGCTTCCGTGTCAATTGTTGTTCACATGTTTTTCGATTTGGTTAAGGAGCAAGATGGAAAACCTAAAGATGTAAACAATGAGAAATATGTTTAAATTGTTTTGTTTCAATGGGGATCATGTAGGTATTGAATATGATGCTGAATGTACTGACGTCATCAAGGAACATATATTGGATGAGTATAGTTAGCATCTCACTGACGCTGCGAAATCATACAAAATTGTTGTGGATGGTAAAGAATATTCACATGTATGTAAGGGTTTGATGACAATTTTAGTGTTGTAGGTGGTAATAAATTTAGAATATTCACATGTATGTAAGGGTTTGATGACAATTAGGGTGTAAAATTATTATTTAAATACAAAACATGTTAAATTACCTTGTTACCCTCCTCATTTATATACACACATTTACCTTATATCCATCTTTATATTATTAAAAGTCATATATAACCTTTATGACGTATAGTTATACTTAGAATCCCGTCATGTTGATCGGCAAAACAAATATGGAGTGCAATACAAATGATAGAAATGAGACAGACAAGTCGTTGGAACACTATCCAGCTAATAACGACGTCCGCTACGAAGCGCAGTACCGTACTTCTCGTTATCTTTTTGGTTAAAAAGGATATACTGTAATAACCTACATTCCATTTACTTGGTTATAAAATTAACGAGAATACCTCTAAATTTAAACTCGGATAGTAAAGATATAATTATGATTATGATTAGAGCAATATAAACTATTGAGTGGAAGTAAATAAGTTGTATATGTAGCAACTTTCATTTGTAAATCGAAATTTATTCTGTTCCAAATCATATCATTTTCTTTGAAACAAACATGAAGGGGGCAAGTGTACAAGTACTATATCCAATAATCCCTTCTAAGGGAGAATTTCATTAATGTCCTTAGAAAAGCTGATAATTACATAAATATCCTTACAAAAATCAATATTACTTTAATATCCTTTCAAAACTTAAAAATACTTACACATATCCAAATATATTATTTAAATAGAGTTTTAAATATTTTTTGGGTATAAAATTATTATTTAAATACAAAAACATGTTAAATTTACCTTGTAACCCTCCCATCCTCTCACCCCCCACAATTATTTATATACACACATTTACCTTATATATTTTTCTTCTTTCCTGAATCTATCACGTCCTCTTTATCAAGTCCTCTATATCTTGGAAATCTTGGTGCCTTGGTAGGGAATGTAAGATCTATTGTTGTCTCAATCTTGATAATGATAATACTTTATGAATATTAAAATGCCTAAAAATAGTGAATTCATAATCCTTTTTTATTATTTATTTGATTATGTGAAGTTAACAATCGGTAAAATTTTATAAAAATTTCCATTGTAATGAATTTAAGATACTAAACCTTGTAATTTAATTAAAATTCGTATTGTTCATTATGTGCCTTTGCAAATTTGTACGCACACAGTAATTAATTATTTAGTATCAATTGATTAATGTCACAATATTATAAAGGATAATGACCAACAGAGATCTGTAACAAAAAAAAGTAGCAGACGATGAGGCAAATGCAGGAGGAAATTGGATCGATGGCACTTCTATAAAAGGGGGTTTATAAATTGAGATAATAATCTTGAGGGAATATGTAAGAAATCTTGAAATAAGGGTAAATTTGTAAAATTACTTGTAAAGTAATATCAAAATAAGTTTTGGAGCTTAAAATTGTTTATTTATACTTAAAATGTTATATTTGGACATGTATGAGTATTTTTAAGTTTATGAAGGATATTGGTGTAATTTGGATTTTTGTAAGGATAAATTAACAGTTTTTCTAAGGATATAGATGCAATTATCCCCTTCTAAAATTATGTAATTCTTTCCATACTTAAATTAGGGCAATTAATCCTAAATTATAATTACCATAAAAAAAACCATATACTTAAAAACCCAACCAAACACCTTAAACCTTAAGATTCGATGAGAAAGTCCCCATGCATAAAATTCATCGATAGACTTCGAATATTTTCTTCCATTACAGACCGTAATCTGTAACACTAAGAAAGCATGTATTTTTCTACTGTTCTTATAATTCTCCTTATCGTATTAGATATTCTTGTTTATTACACACGAAAACAATTTAAGGAAGATGACGGTGAGCAGAGGAATTCATCCCAGTCATTCATCCTTATTATCATCACATGATAAACAGTGTCGAGTTTTTTCACTTGCTGAAATCAAATTGGCAACACATGACTTTGATGATGCACTTGTCATTGGAAAGGGCGGGTTTGGGAAGGTATACAAAGGTAAATTCGACTTTTGGGAAGGAGTCGATGTTGCAATAAAGTGGTCAAATCCTCATTCCAATCAAGGGACAAGCGAGTCCTGGGTTCAGAGGGCCAATATTTGCATAGGTGCTGCTCGTGCTTTAGACTACCTCCATACTGGTACGGGTGTCGAAAGTAGAGTCATACACCGTGATGTCAAAACTCAAATATCTTACTGGATGAGAAATTGGCAGCTAAGTTTCTAACATTTGGGATGTCCAGAATTGTCCAGCCAATCAGTTAGGCACTACTAATGTTTATACAAGTCTGATTAGAGGCACCTTTGGTTACATGTTTATACTGGTCTGATGAGAGGCACCTTTGGTTACATGGATGCCGAGTATTTCTCAACTCAGACTTACAAGAAAGTCTCATGTGTATGCATTCGGTGTGGTCTTATTGGAAACGTTGTGTGGTAGGCCTGCTCTTGATTTTACGTTGGATGAGCAACAAAGAAGGTAAAATAAGTCAAATTATTGATCCTTGTTTGAGGGGGCAAGTCTCAGCTAATTGTCTGAAGGAATTTGGGCAAATTGCATATGAATGTCTCCTCACTAGTTCAAAGGATAGACCCACAATGACTAATGTGTTGTCTCGGCTTGAGTTTGTGTTAGCCTGGACATTGCGGAGTCCGCAGAGCGCTAATGATCAGAAACGCAATGGAAGAACCACATTTATTGAAAAGGCACGGTTGTTGCTCTCGACTAAAGCTCCAAGTAAGTTCAAACTCTTTTGTAACGTAGGTGAACTCGTGAGTATAAGGTAATTCTAAGAATATGCATAAACACAGGTGGGTCATTTCTGTCCACTCAAAACCATGGTAATATAAGCATAATGACAATCATGACTCTTCCTAAAGAGGGGGCATATATATCAAACACGTATATTTACAAGGTTGTTCACGTAGTGAGTAGTGACTTTGTCTGGCCTAGCTTAATCTTCTAGCAATCAAATGTCACTTGTCGTGATTATGTGAAACCCAACAATTAATACTATAACAATCTTGACATTCTTAACTCTATACTACTAATAGGGAGAACAAGAGTTGAGATGTTCAATAATAACTAGAGATTTGTTTGTTGAAACTTGCAAGATATATAGTTCACAAGGAAGATGTGTATTTACATGTGTTGTTTTTTGTTGGAAGGAGCATAATGGAATCATCATGGATAGACTGTCCCATTGAAACCAGGATGTTTGCCAAAAATTATTTAAACCAGTATGGCTATGCAAGACTATATATATGCAAAACACAGCAGTGTACCAAGCGTGAAGCGTCTTTACATCACATGGGCTTTGCCCTACACGACTTGGATAATTACAAATCATACAAACAAAAATTAGTAAAGAGTTGACACGCTTAGCACTAAAGAGTTGGGCTTAACAAACTGCCTAGAATATCACCTTTTCAGATGTGTACTACATAAGTTGGATATCAATAATACTTATTGATTTGATGTGTGTCAAAGCTATGGAATTAGGGCCTCTATTTATACACTATAGAGTCTTCCGCAGGGTTTACTCATCACACAATGTGGGATTGAAAATAAACCTAAATTCCTTTCTTTAAGCATTAGGTACCGAATGCATAACTTGAGACGAAGATATCTCATCCCAAATCAACTCCAATTTGGACACTAAAAGTCATTGCAGCTATCTACAAGGAGAACGCAAACTTACAAAAATATTACTTAATTTTATGACTCACATACATATAAATAATTGTTGTCCCAAGGTGGCAAAATAAATTATTTTGCCAACCAAATTTTCCAACAATCCCCCATATAAATAGAGGTCGGTCAAATACACAAAGGTTTCAATGAAATTCCAACAGTTGAGTCTTGCATAGGATAGGTAGGGTGACCTTTGAACCTGCCCTCTGTTGAGATGCACTTTGTCTCTTTAGTTCTGTGTAGCGCGATGTCCTTGAAACTCTAGCTCTATTTACGTTGATGACAATACACACTATCAACATGACTTCTCACTGACACTGTCAAGTCCTCATAGTCATGTTTATTATGGTCTGGAAACATTAGCATGGTTTTTGCAATGAGCTATTAGGATATGGCCCCCTACAATTCACCTCGAATCGACCACACTTCTCTACATCTCTTATGTGATTTCATCATGAAATCATAAAAAACATATGTTTGTGATTTTATCTTGAATCGCTATGCCTTATGATTTCATCCTGATTCCATTAAAGCTTATGTTTTACTCTCAACAGTAAATTTTGTTTTAAGAATGGACTAGGATGCTTACAATTTTAAGTAACTACCCTATATTGACGTGTTATCCCTCACATTTTTAAGATAAGTTGGTTCTATTGAAACCCAGGAGATCTTAGGTATCTCCTAGTTGAACTGGGTTAGGTTTTCCTTCATAAAAACTCATTCCTTTAAGGGCTTTAGTCACATTCCTGTTGGACGGGACTCTCTAACTAAACTCTCTGCTTAAGCCTTTCGTAAGCGGATCCATGATGTTATCCATTGACTTTACGTAGTCAATCGTGAAACTATTCTGAGAGTAGTATGTCGCACAATCACGTCTATGATGAATATGTCTCGACTTACCGTTGTAATTGTAATATGAGCTATGTCAAAATTATTTGACTATCACATATTTATATACATGGTCGTTATCCCGGTTTACGCTTTGTATGTTCCTATTAGAATTAACGTAAATATCGCGCAGTATTCTATAAATTTTTTCTTAAATGATAATTTCAGATTTCATCATAGATTTAGCTTTTAGCTATTAGCTTTTGTATGAAAATACTTTGCTAGTTTCTAAGTATAGAATCCATTTAGCGTAAGTACATCCGCTCTAGTGGATCTAGATTCTTTTAAGTAAGAATCCAAATTTGCATTACTTTATCATTTGATAGCAGTCGGATATCTTCCATAATGCAATTTCTTAAGTATCATCGTACTTGTGTAATACTATTCAAAATGAACATCCACTTGATTACTGGTTATACTTGACCCATGGTTATAAATTCAAGTGCCACACGTCATTTACACACATATAATTGCCCAGTATTCTTGGGTGTATTCAAAATGGGCATAACAAATTTAGATTTAAAAGATGTCATTGAAATTCTATCTAGGCCGGAATCCCCCACAGTGAAACCTTCTCTAGAAATATTGTCCTTATAATGTTCTTTGACTTCAAAACAATTCATATTGGTTCACTATCGACTTAGTTCCAAGAACCATATTTAAACAAACTATGGAAGTTAAGTCAATCTTGACTCAAACATTTCTTAGTGGATTTGTTTATCTTCTTATCACTTTAGTGTTAATTATTCCTTCTATGTATAAAACAGGAGTACATATATAACCTATCGATAACAAATACATCCATTAATTTTCAAATCTACACATTCTTACAAGATATGGTGAAAATTGAGGCTGTGGATTTGTTTATCTTCTTATCACTTCTAGTGATAATTATACCATCTATGTATAAACACAGGAGTACATACATACCATCGATCACAAATACATCCATTAATTTCAAATCTACATTCTTACATGATATGGTGAACATTGAGGCGTCCCAATCCATGTAAGTAAAAAATTATGAACTTATGGTTCGGCGGTTGATAATTTCCTTATTCAAATGAAGGGGCGTCCCAATACATTTCAATAATATAATTATAAATTAGCCTACTTAAGCATTGTCACAACAAAACACGAGATCAAGACAATGCTAAGTTGAGAAGGAGTTTCCTTGGCGGCATGATTCTTCAAAATCATAAGAAGTAACGAGAAGAATAATGAGACGTCAGTCAATTGCGTTCCAAAGGTAAGTGCCAAAAGACGGCATTATCCGAGGTGACAAGTTAAAGTCGTACTCCCATCAACTGGAAGACTTCAAAATAATGGATTACGAAAAAACATACGCGATTCAAAGGCATAAGAAGAGTGTTCAAACTCGGAGTCGATCGATTAACCACCTAATGGGATCGACAATTATGTCAAATTTCGATATCATCAAAAGGAAATAAAGTATAGTCAACTAAATATTTGTTAAGCTGAGTCACATTTTTCTTAGCGCTTAAGAATCTGCTCAATAATGTAGAGATATTGTGCCTCAAGTCTAGTGCATGGTTATTCAGAAATGTTATAGTTTATCCAGACAATTAAATTATTGATATTTAATGTTACATTCTACTATTAGCCAGGAGATTATATATGCTAGCTTGTTCAAGTTACTCATCATGACATGCTCTAGAATTCGTGTTACATAATTTCATAGATTGATGAGTTGTTTTGTTTTGAATACTAAACGCGAGTTTGAAACACAGCGAAAACATTGCCATCGAAAGAAATTATACTGCGGTTGATGATCCAGAAATGGTGGCATCCATGGTAGACATGTGAGGCGTCTATTCTCTTATCTCTTCTCATGGTTCATCTGTTCATACGTGATTATTATTATTATTAAAGGACATACAGTATTACATTTCTGCTATCTCCATTTTTAATGATCATTGATCATAAGAGTAAATTCAAAAATAAACAATTGTACGCGTAAACATGTAGCACGTATGAAAGCACCGAATACTGAAAAGGGAGCTGTTTTCACACCATAAAGTAGTACAAATAATTCGTATCAGTTAATCTTTATGGTGTAAAAATCGCTCTCTTTTTGAAAAAGCATCACATCATCTCGTACGTTGTACGGCTTTAGCAGACAGTACTAGGACGTCGCCTCCAATTTATTGTATTCCCCACCTTTTATCTATTCCTTACAAACCTTGTTGGATATACCACAGTCGTGACAACGAAAATAACATTAGACGTTATAATTGCACGGATACATGGGCCTTATTTGAGAATTTGCCATTTCTTGTCAAAATGTTATGTTCTGTTAAGTAGTACTCTCGTATGTATAACGTAAGAAAGAGGCAATAACATTGCAAATTATCACGTAACCATTGATAATCGATGTAATACCCGTAAAATTTATTAAATGGAATTAGTGTTTTATTTAACTATGAGTATTAGATGTAAAGTAAGTACTGTCTTAAGGGAGGTATTGTACACTAATAGATAATGAATGGGGTCAACATGTCATGAGCTTCAAAATTATAGAATGATAAAAAAACGTTGGTTGAATTAGTCATTTAGATAAGGGCTACTGGACTACAATTTAGTTGAGATATATACAAGACTAGTTACATAACCCGCCCGATGGGCGGGTTAGCTTCATAATAATATGGATACTACCAATTGGATTATATAATGAGATATATACAAGATTTTCTCCCCAACTCTCTCTTAAATATCACACAAGATACAAACACACACAAACCCTAAAAACAAAAATAATACAGCGGCAACAAAAAAAAAGTATGGTAGATCGAACTAAGCTTTTGATATGGAGTTTGATAGATGATCTTTGGTAACATTTTGCAGTTTCGTGTATAAGGTACCCATCGTTCTAGTTTCCTTTTCGAATATGTCGTTAATTAGATCCATGCGTAGTGGTCGATTGGTTATGCTTTTGGATGTCACCGATTGTTTCTATAATCAGGTTACATGTGTATTACTCCCTCCGTCCCATATTAAGTGTCCATTTTTGACTTTTTGAATTCTTTTTTCATCAACTTTGACCGTAAATATTTT
>BQNB010140133.1:0-14231 GCA_026074375.1 Tanacetum coccineum
CAATTCAGCCAGATCCAATCGAGCATTCACTACATCTTTCGTCTTTCCCGGAACATGTAGTAAAGTTTCGACTAGACTCTCAGCAACATTCATTTCTACATGCATAAAATCAATATAATGTGGAACAGAATTATGCCTCCAATACCTAAGTTTTCGATACCAAATGTTAAATTTCTTCCAATACGAACCGGGATGTCCTCTTACTTGGCTTTAACTACCCTCTTTTGCTTTTTGAACGGATGGTTATATGATAGATATCGTCTGTGACCAACATAACTTTGCTTGGATAAGGCAGAAAGTCGAACACAGTTTGTATCTTTCCCACATACTACACAACCTTTGAATCCACTATACGGGCAGCCACATAATGTACCAAGTGCAGGGTAATCATTTATTGTCCATAACACAACGGCACATAGATTAAAGTTATCTTTTGTGGAAGCATCATACGTATCAACCCCTGTCTCCAATAAGGTATGTAGATCATCAACCAACGGTTCTAAAAAAACATCGATATCATTTCTCGGGTATCCTGATATTAATACCGAAAGGTTGATAAACTTTCTTTTCATACACAACCATGGAGGAAGATTGTATATGATAGTTAAAACTGGCCATACACTATGATGCATGTTTCCCGTGTTGACGTTAACCCTATCAGCCGATATTCCTAGAAGTAGATTTCTTGTATCTTAAGCGCTTTCAGGGAATTTCTCATCTATGGTACGCCATGCCTGTGAATCTGCGGGGTGACGTAACACACCATCTGTTATCCTCCGTGTCGCGTGCTATCTTAAATCTTCTGAAATTTTTTTTTATCTTAAATAGTCGTTGCAGTCTTGGTATGATTATAAAGTACCACATTACCTTTGCTGGAATGTTTTCGTTGCTGGAAAGTTTTTTCGTACACTTTATGTGTCTTATTATCCACCTTTCATCTTGATATCCCACAAGTTCGACACACAGTCAAATCCTTGTCATCCTTCTAGTAAAGAAGGCAGTTGTTGATACATACATGTATCTTTTTATATCCTCATCCCATCAATTTCATAAATTTTTTAGATTGATAAGTTTTTTTCCACATTTCGTTTACCTAGCAGGTTAGCATCTTTTTTAACAATCCTAGTAATTCATTAAAGAACTTATCAGAACATCCGTACTTACCCTTCAAGTTGAGTAGTTGAACTATTGCGGACAACTTTGTGAAGTTAGGACATCCTTTGTAAAGAGGCTTCTTTGCATCTAGTAATTAATAGTTGTCTTGAAACTTGACAAGTCATCCACATCAAAAATTATCTTTGTAGCATAACCATTATCTATTCTACCTGTTTGCTGGACCATCTATGGAACATATTCTAAGTAAAATCCGTGTCGTCAACAAACTCTGTTGTAGCATTAACAGGTTTTGGGGCACTTATTGATGGCTCATCCTTTTCTCTATGTTTACTCCACTTTGTGTAGCTTAGATCAATCCCATTTTTGAATAAATGGAACTGCACTTCCTCCACTTTATGCTCTATGTGGTTTAAACATTTGGTACACGGACATGGCATTATAAGATGTTGTTTATTACCTGGTGGGTCGATGTTACTCATCTTCTGCAAGTTGTGTACTGCATAATCAATAAACGCTGCTACTCCATCAATATAAGATCTGTTGGTCCTATTAGTTCCCATCCAAGACTTGTCCATGTTTATCTAAAGATAGTTGGTTTAAACTGGGATGAGTTTAACTTTCAAATTACTAAAACTCTATTGATATATCATCTGGTCTAGTGGAGCCAAGTATGTGAATCCCGATAGTAAAACATACAAGGCGTCCCTCGGAGAAATGACAGACCATGACTAAAACAACACAACCAATGAACACATGAAACTATGACAGCAACCAGCAGATCACAATAAAAACTCATTTATCACAGACCTTAAATTTATCAACCAGGCCCACCAGTGAAGTGCAAAAAAAGGCAGTCATAGTTAGCAAAAACATCAGTTTTTATCATGTATATAACCACCATCGCTAATTACACACAAAAGAACACAACTTGTCAAATCTCATAAAAAATTAACTTAAAACTTAGTGCCAAACAGCCCCCACTTTAAGTACCAAACTAAGCCCCTAAATCTGCAATTACATTATATTCTAAATTTAGAAAGCAATCAACAATTTTAACTAAGCAAACCCTAACTAGTTACTAGACATTAATAGAAAATTATAGACAGTTGTTAACTAAATTTGATAATTATGAGTTATAAGTTGTTTAACATATATCCAAAAACAAAGAATCAATATACATTTAAGAATTAACTAAAAAAATTGAAGATGAAACCAAAACCTTATATTCGGCTAATGGAAGATTGCAATAGGATGTGGTGGGTGCGTTCTGGATGGGCCTGGAGAAGATTGCAATTGGAGATATGGGGATTGAATGGAGATTATGGGTAGTTGATAGGATAAAGAGATGAGTGGGTAAGTTAGCAAAGAATTGAGAATAAGAGGAAAATGTGGAGGATTAGTTTAGATCTGAGATAATGAGATATGAGGTTGACGATGGAGGGATAATTTGATTTTTGGTAAAAATTAAGGAGGGACAACTAAAATACCAACGTAGGAAATTTCAATGTTTTAAAACCCGGTCGGTTGAATCATGAACCGGCTTAAAGACCGGGACAGGTGTGACCAGATTTTTGCTTGTTTGAGAACCGAAGTGAACCATCGGTTTTCTGTTGACCCAGTTGATTAACCCGGCCGGGTCATGACTTTTTTTACCAAAAATCTATCAAAAACATTTTTTCATAAACCTTTATAAGTTTAATTGATAATTAAAAGTGATGATTAGCTAAAATATAGTTAAACCTAACTTAAAACACCTACTAATATTGTCTTATTATAATCTGTTATAATTTAGAAACATAATTTGATTGTTTTTTCACATATTTTCTATAATTTTTAAGACATAGAACCTAAAAATTAAAGTTTATTAATAAAAACTCAATATCTTTCATAGGTTCAATTGAAAATAAGATAAATTATGAGATTATACAACACTATATATTAAATATATGAAAAAATAATACATATTTATAGAACTGGTTTGACGTTGTTCAACCGGTGACCCAGTGAACCGGCTACTAAACCGGATCAACTAGAAACCCGAACTTTTTAGAGGCGGGACGAGGCATGCTTATCGGGATACGGGACGGGTTTTGGGTCCAAAACGAAAATTCTTGTTGGGGCGAGTTTGGGGGAGAGCATCACGCCTCAACGGGGTGCCTTGATAAGATCCGCAATGGGGATTGGGACGGGTTTGAGGATGACTTTTATAATCAGGTTTGGGGATGGGAATGACCAGCCTGCCCCAAGCCCGCCCCATTGCTAGATATATGTATCTATAATACTAGCTAATCTCGTATAGTCTAGGGATGAAAATGATCTAAGCATGGCATGTGATGATCTCATATAGACTAGTGAGGTAAACGACATGCAAAAGTATTAAAGTGAATGAAATCGATTGTAAATTTTATTTTATTTTTTAAAAAGGGGAAAAATATTATCAACACGTGTGAGACGAAATGACCATTTGGGTCAGGTTTTAAAAGTTGTTCCATATATATATGCATTCGAAACAATTTATAGAAAATGGTCTAAATACATTACTATTTTACACTCTAAAAAATTGTTCCAAATACACAAGTATTCGGCACAAGCCTTAGAAACCGTTTTAAATACATATATGTATTCGGCACTTAAGGTACCGATTGTCCCAAATACATAAGTATTTGGCACCGATAATTGAAACCGTTCCAAATACACATTCACTTGGCACCACTATTACAAAATGTTCCAAATGCATACGTATTTGGAACGGTTTTCTAATACTCGTCCCAAATACGTATTTTTTGGTACGGTTATCCAAACAGTGCCAAATACTCTTTTTTTATCGTTCCAAAAAAGTTCGTCCCAAAAAGCCTCTTTTTTGTAGTGACTTCACTTTCTCTAAGGTAGGGGTGAGCATCAGTCCAAAACCGGACCAGACCGGCCAAGACCGGACCGGACCGAGACCGAATTGGTCTAAAATTGCAGACAAGTACCGCACCGAATGGTACGGTCCGCGACCAGTCGGGCCTGTTCGGTTCTCTTTGTCTGTCCGGTCCTACAAGGCATAATGTTTAGGTTTTTTGTAGACGACTGGCCCCTACAGGACCACCGACCGAAGACCAAATTAGTCTAAAACGCCAGACCGAGGACCGAACCAAAATACATTCGGTCCGGTCGGTCCGGTTCGGTCTGGTTTTCCGGTTCGGTCATCCGTATGCTCAGCCCTACTCTAAGGCGTGGGGTTTAAGGGTTAAAAAAGCTAGACATTTGCGTTAGATCTCAATTAAATTTTATAAAGCTATGGTAAATTCCCTATCAATCTCTTTCGAGGATACGACCGGACCCGGGAGACTAATAGTTATTACTTTTCCTAAAGTAATTCTATCTCTAAACGGTAATTTATTACCGACCGCTTTACACGCGTCAGTCAACTATTACGGGTTAAAGGATATAGGTTATTGGTTATGCTTAGGGGTTAAATTAATGTGACCAATGATAACCTAATGCACATGACCCATGACCCATGTGAATTAGCCATTGTCACCGGTAATGCATGGGTCCATGACACTATAAGCCACTACAAATCCAATGCAACATGAACCCTAACCCATGTTAAGTAAACATTGTCACCAATCATGTATGGGTCGTAACATGACACTATAAGCCACTACAACCCAATGCATATGACCCATATGATGTTAAATACCCATTAATTAATGTGACTAGTTATAACCTAATGCACATGACCCATGACCCATGTTAATTACCCATTGTCACCAGTCATGGATGTGTCATAACATGACACTATAAGCCACTACAACCCAATGATAACCTAATGCACATGACCCATGACCCATGTGAATTAGCCATTATCACCGGTCATGCATGGGTTCCATTACACTATAAGCCACTACAACCCAATGCACATGACCCATGACCCATGTTAATTACCCATTGTCGATCACCAGTCATGTATTGGTCGATAACATGACACTATAAGCCACTACAACACAATGCACATGACCCATGACCCATGTTAATTACCCATTGTCACCAGTCATGGATGTGTCATAACATGACACTATAAGCAACTACAACCCAATGAACATGACCCATGACACATGTTAATTACCCATTGTCACCAGTCATGGATGTGTCATAACATGACACTCTAAGCAACTACAACCCAATGCATATGACCCATATGATGTCAAATACCCATTAATGAATGTGACCAGTGATAACCTAATGCACATGACCCATGACCCATGTGAATTAGCCATTATCACCGGTCATGCATGGGTTGCACCGGGCTTGGTAGGTGTGTATATTATAGTTATAGTGTGAAGGTTATATGAATTGTATTGAAGTTATTAAAGATGGGCACGTTAATTTTGACATTTGAGGAGGCCATGAAATCCGTAACGCATATGTCTTAGTCTGAACACTGTGTGAAACTGTCTTTAGGGTAGCGTTAGATAAGTTGGGCACGGTAACCCGACCCTTGTGCATTATGTTTAATGGTCAACGGTAAGTTCAATTCATAGAATGGTTAGTACGAATGTTTTTTAAATGCTTTTCCAGGGAAAGTCAAACATTATGTTTGTAGGTTGCTAATGGAAGCCATGTTTTAGTTTAGGGGCTTCTACTCTTAAAATGTAAATGCTTTGGGTTTAGTTAGTGCTAGTTTAAAAGAAGGAGAGTTTAGTTTGGCGTTTTTTAAACTTTAGGTCTTCTAGTTTCATACTTAGTTCTCCCCCTGTGAGTTAGATTTTGTTATTGCTTTTTTATGTAGTTACGCCGCCTGAACCTCAAGCGTCATGATGCTTCAATTGGCCTTTCTCAACCACACGGTTCAGATGCCTATTCTACACCACACAAATCCCCTATATATATCAACGTTTTTAGGCTTCATTAATCATTATCCCAACAACTCTTGTTCAACCTCTTCTTATAAATCTTTTAACCTATAATCCTATTTTAACCAACACTTGATTATAATGGGTAAGCACCAAGAGGAGCAAACCAAATTGCTAGGCGTGTTATTGATGACCTAATTGAGTTTATCAGGGAGACCTCTGTTGATGGTTACATGAGTTTCTTCAAGTCTTAACAAATTGCTGAGAGCTGTGGTTTTATAAACCGGATGCGCGAAGAGGCCAACACAGCCAAGAATTTGGTTGGGCAGCTTAATGCTTTAATTGCTGAGATGGAAGCTCTTGAAGATCAGGGAGAGCTTTTTGACACTTTGAAGGATCTTAGGGACGATAGGGAGGCTGCGCGGACTAAGCTGCAGGGGTTGAATGGGCTCATTACTCAAGCTGAGCAGGAGATCGAAACGAAGGAAACACAGGTTCAGGCGATGAATGGTTGAAGGATTGCTGGCTAAGGAATGGGATGGTTTCTTTTACTCTAGTGTCATCTTTTTATGTTTAATGTCTCTTTTGAATGTTTAGTTTCTGGCTATGGTTTTTATCTATATTAAGAATGGAAGATGTATGTATATTTTGCTGTTTAATCAAAATGAATGCACATGTACACAAATTTATTATATAAAAGACTGGATTGTCTGGTAATATTTTTGTGTGTGTTTCAGATCTCATATTGCTATTATTCATGGGGGTGAAGCTCTCAAGTTACCTAAGAGGCAAATAAGGTGACTTTGATTTGATATTGTATTTTTCTTCCTTCACCTACGCCTCAAAGTTCAGAAGGTTTTGGTTTTAATGTGCATATGGTGTTCTTGTGGAGAGACAATCTAAAAGAGGGCATGAGAGAAGGTCGCTAACGCGAGGTTTGACAAATGGGCATATTAAGGCAAACTAACCATTCCGCCACTTACTTGAACTATAATTTTGTATCAGGTAAACACAAAAAATATCTACTGGATCTTCTCTTTGTCTGCCATCTGATGATGTTAATCAACATTGTTAATAATCGCTTAAATGATTTGTTATGTACAGATTGAGTTTTGGTAGAATCACTTGGTTTTTTGACTATTTGGATGAGTATAACCATGTAAGATTACCACTTTTTAATATGTTACTTGTCATAAGTGTGCTACTGGAACGTGAAACATAAGTCTGTTCCTTTTTAATGATAAAAATTGCATCTTTTGAGCCAAATTTAAATGATTAACGTTAAATTGTCAATATTTCAGAAATGTTAGATTTTTCAAAAAATTTATTCTTTTTAAAAATATTTAAATTGTTAATTATCACTTTGGAGCCAAATTACAGCTAAAATTTCTAAAAGCACCTAGGAATTTGATGCTTGACATTTGGTTTCCTTATTTTACACCATGCACCATCATAAACCCTATTTTATCTCCAAAAAATTAGGCTGTAACCAAAACAGAAAAAGAAAATCTTTTTACATCATTGATTCTTCAATAGAAATGTGTAAAAGAAAATCTTTTTACATCATTAATTAGCAAGTTTACTTATTTTCTTTTACACATTGCTATTGAAGAATCATGGAAACTCAACCCAATGATCGACGTCATTTGGTTAATTATGATAATGATAATGACAATGACGATTTAGGATATGAATCAGAGGTGTATCTTGATAAGGAGGAGGAGGATGGAAACAACCATTCATATGGGAATGTAGTTAAGAGGGGCATAACCAGGTTATCTAAGTTTCGCAGGGAATATGGAAAACCCAATGGAATAAAGCTCAATGTAACCTTCGATGCATTGAATAGGATATTAGGGTCACAAAGAGCATTGTTTTCGAGTTTTTTAGGAGACCTAGTTCGTGAGCATATAGGTTTGAAGATTATATCCTGGAAGAAGGTGGGTTCAGAAGCAAGAGATAAACTATGAAATGAAATCACGGTACACATATACTATTTTTGAACCCAATACTACATAAGTTTATCTCTGCATTTACATTATGTGCAACTAATTAATACTATGTGTTAAACTATGCAGCGATAATTTTGATGTTGAACTTGACAGGTCAAAAGTTGGTAATGAATCGTCTTGGTCAACTTCTAAGGAATTTCAGAAGGAAATTAAGACAAACATACATATTACCCAACTAAAATACACTTTCAAAACTAAATGCAGTCCCAGCGAAGTATAATGCAATTTTAATAAACAAAGAATGTGTCAATTTTGTAAAGTACACGACCACCGAGGAATACTAGGTTTTAATTAGTCATTTTTATTTAAGTCCATATATCTTTCATAATTTTGTGTTTCCATATATATTAGTTCTATACTAGCAGCATTACTACATCTAAACGCCTTATGATTTTGTGTTGCAAGGTGAAATCAGCTGCAGCTAAAATGGCGCGTTCCAAGTCTGTTTATCAGCATACAATGGGACGAGGTGGATACGCACATGTGAAACAGAAAATGGTAAGATTACATAATGTTTGTTTTAGAAATTGAGAGACGAGTTTTAGAGATGAATCTGTGTAAATTGCACATTTGCACATTTGCATTTAATAGCATCATACTTTCGTTTATATTGGTTTAACTTACATGTGTATGTATTTGATGTTTATAAGATCAAAAATAAAGAAATTGAACCAGATGAAGAACCCCCGCGTGGTATAATGTGGTTGAAAGGAAGGGTAAACAAAGACGAACAATTTCCAGATGATGAGATTAGATCAGTGGGAGATAAACTTGTAAGTTTGACTGCAAATTTTATTATTATGTTCATTTTCGTATAATAACCTATTTCCCATATTGTGTGTGCAGAAAGAAACTGAGGACAAGATCAAAGAAGGAACCTTGAAGGTTGATCATGGCACTGATGCCATGACAGTTGTATTAGGTAAGGAAAAGGGAGGTTATGCAAGAGGAGTGGGAAGTGGAGTTACATACAAGAGGTATTTTGATCTTCCTCGAAGCAGACAAGCATCTGATGAAAGAATTGCGTTACTTCAAAGTCAACTTGATAATGAGAGACGCGAACGTCAAGAAAAAGAACTAGAAATCCAGAATTTGTCCAACAAGATGTCAAAAACAGAGGGAATGGTTACTAAACTGATGAATCAGTTGGCTGCACAAGGGGAGCAGTTGCAGTCAATGTCAACTAAATTGACACCATCAGATGTAAGACATTTTTTATGTTGTTAACAATTTCATTTTCTAATGCTAACAACACTGATCCTATAGATAGCAGGCACTGATCATAAACTGATGAGTCAATGCATTTCTTAATTTATATTGCAGGTGTCTTTGGTGGCCATTAATCCTATAGATAGCAGCGTTGATAAGGAGAGCAGAACACCGTTAAGTGTTGGTGGATGTGAGAATTATGCAAGAATTCAAGAGTCTAATGGACTTGCAACTTCGAAAAAGGAAATGGAAACAAGGGTAAGTAATAAAACACCCCTTTGTGATTTTTGAATTCTACATACATGTCTTATTTACCGTGTTTTATATATATATAGGAAACTGTTAACTCTGTCGGGTCTAAGAAAATGACTAAATCACTACGAAAGGAGTCTTCACGTCAAGATTCCCAATCACAAGAAAATGTGTCTCCAATACTAGTACTACCACAAGTATGTATTTCAACATGTTCATATATTCTTTTGTTTAATTAATTTCTGATACATTCATGCAACAAATCATTTTTAGGCAATTAAGTGCAAATTGTGGCACTTAAAGAAATCAACTGTTATTGCTTTGGGTACCATATACAAGACTGATGGAAAACAAATGCTTCGTAACAAAGAACTCCCAAAGGATTGCTATAAAGTGTCAGTTGATAAATCTTTAGTGGATGCAGCATGCATACTGAATGTAGGAAATAACGGTTACAAAATAGTTAAGGATGCAGTAGGTGGTTTTTTGCATGGCCAAAGAATCAAGTGATATTGGATCGAAAGGTACATACATGTGTTTTATCAACCTACATATATATAATTCTTCATATTTAATTCAGCGTTTGATACGGCATTACAAAATTATATTTGGTAGGAAGAAGAGTTAAAAGTTTTTAAATTATTGTTCATGAAAACTATGTTAGTTGAGAATTTTATTATGTACGACATTACAATTTTATATTTGGTTCAGTTATATACATTCCAATTTTATTGTATTTGAATATATTATTGATTTCTTAAATGTGACTAAATATTACAAAAGGCCACACAAACATAAAATTCATGTGGCCATTGGATGAACAATAGTTACACAAAATACACATTTACTTCACTTTAAACACCATATGGTCACACTTATTAACACTTTTGGCCACTTTATACTTAATTGTATGTGACTAAATACCCAAAAAACATGCTTTGTGTGACTAAATATTACAAAAGGCCACACAAACATAAAATTCATGTGACCATTGGATGATCAATAGTCACACAAAATACACATTTCTTCACTTTAAACAGCATATGGTCACACTTATTAACACTTTTGGCCACTTTATGCTTAATTGTATGTGACTAAATACCCAAAAAAACATGCTTTGTGTGACTAAATATTACAAAAGGCCACACAAACATAAAATTCATGTGACCATTGGATGATCAATAGTCACACAAAATACACATTTCTTCACTTTAAACAGCATATGATCACACTTATTAACACTTTTGGTCACTTTATACTTAATTGTATGTGACTAAATACCCAAACAAATATGCTTTATGTGACTAAATATTACAAAAGGCCACATAAACATAAAATTCATGTGGCCATTGGATGATCAATAGTCACACAAAATACACATTTCTTCACTTTAAACAGCATATGATCACACTTATTAACACTTTTGGCCACTTTATGCTTAATTGTATGTGACTAAATACCCAAAAAAACATGCTTGTGTAACTAAATATTACAAAAGGCCACACAAACATAAAAATTCATGTGGCCATTGGATGATCAATAGTCACACAAAATACACATTTCTTTACTTTAAACAGCATATGGTCACACTTATTAACACTTTTGGCCACTTTATGCTTAATTGTATGTGACTAAATACCCAAAAAAAACATGCTTTGTGTGACTAAATATTACAAAAGGCCACACAATCATAAAATTCATGTGGCCATTGGATGATCAATAGTCACACAAAATACACATCTCTTCACTTTAAACAGCATATGGTCACACTTATTAACACTTTGGTCACTTTATGCTTTAATTATATGTGACTAAATACCCAAAAAACATGCTTTGTGTGACTAAATATTACAAAAGGCCACACAAACATAAAATTCATGTGGCCATTGGATGAACAATAGTCATACAAAATACATATTTCTTCACTTTAAACAGCATATGGTCACACTTATTAACACTTTTGGCCACTTTATGCTTAATTGTATGTGACTAAATACCCAAAAAAACATGCTTTATGTGACTAAATATTACAAAAGGCCACACAAACATAAAATTCATGTGGCCATTGGATGATCAATAGTCACACAAAATACACATTTCTTCACTTTAAACAGTATATGGTCACACTTATTAACACTTTTGGTCACTTTATGCTTAATTGTATGTGACTAAATACCCAAAAAAACATGTTTTGTGTGACTAAATATTACAAAAGGCCACACAAACATAAAATTCATGTGGCCATTTGATAAAAAATAGTCACACAAAATACACTTTTATTTCACTTTAAACACCATATGGTCACACTTATTAACACTTTTAGCCACTTTATGCTTAATTGTATGTGACTAAATATAAAAAAAACATGCTTTGTGTGACTATACAGTGTTTACGGTCACTAATACTGATTAATCCAACTAAATTTGTACCTAATTAGTCACACATGTTAAGGTTTTGGTCACTGTTTTTTAATGGATACGACCACTAACTCAAAAATTAACCGTAAAATACACCTACGTCACGCACCTTTTAGTCACACACACTCGAAAAAAAACATGTGTACTGTAAGTATAATCGCACACTTTTTTAGTGTAGCCAAATCCACTTCGTGTTCTAGTGCTATTATGATTTACCGTCGTTACTCCCTTGCTTCAAACCTGTCCAACCACATACCAAAGATAGGTATGAGCCATTTGAAGAGGATATTGATTACATATCAGACGACATATGAGAAATAGGTAAACGGAGGATGATTAATCACACGGATGGCGATAAACCCTTTACCTAACCTTAACCTGAAGATGGAGAATTAAGCTCTGACGAAGACCTAGATGACTCGTTAAAACAGAGATGGAAAAACACATGTGTGGGCAAGACAAGGAGAACGAGGAAGACGCACTGGTCGCCATTCTCAAAACACTAGTTGGCGAATGCAAGGCGGTTTACGCCAATAAGGGAGCAGAAATAGAAACATCTTCAGATGGGACTAACAAAGTCCAGTGGGTGTCTGTTATTGCGGATGATGACATTCAAAATGAAGAAGTGGTCATTTCAGGAGCCTTACCGTGTTAGCTACCACCTTAAGAATTGAACCCAGGGAGTTTCACTCTTCTTTGCACCAATGATAGTCTTAATTTATATGCTATAACAGATTTAGGAGCTAGCGTTAATATCATGCCTAGATCAATTTTTGAACATTTAAAACTAGCTAACCTTAAGAAAACCGACATGCTAGTTGAGATGGCTGATATGACAAGAAAGGCCCCATTAGGAATAGTAGAAAACATCCTGGTAAAAATCAATAAGTTCCTATTCCCTTCTGATTTCGTAATTATGGACATGTTAGGGGAACCTAATGAAACAATGATTCTGGGTAGGCCATTTCTGGCAACCATACATGCTCAGATTGATGTTTTTAATAGAGAAATTTCATTAGGAATTGGAGAAGATAGAGTTTTGTTTGATATGGATGGAAGTGTGTGTAACAACCCGAGTTTTACGACGCGTATGACGATCGCGAATTCGACGTCATAATTATTATTTTATAAGTTCATGAGAACGAACGTCGACATTTAAAATTTTATTTGTCGTGAATAATTATTTTCGTATTTTATTACGAACGGAATTTGGAAATTTTTATTTTTGTCGTTTCGCGAGTCAACGTTTGACCGCGCGACCGTTAAGCGTTTTGAGTATCGTAGAAATTTTGACGCGCTTCGTTATTATTTTTATGATGATAATTTGTATTTTATCGTCCTCGTCCTGAGTTAGCCGAAACCGAGTCAAAACTTTATTTTGACGTGAGTTAATATTTTATTAAAAGTTTTAAACCAAATTAAGTGTGACGGAAAATAAATTTAGTCACGAAGGTGTAATCCCGAGCCATGGTTGTCGGTTTTTATTTAAGTAAAAGTTGGCGTGTCAAAAATCTAAAGATAGAAAAGAGGGAAGGACTTGTTTTGCCAAATGGCCAAAGTACTAGATGTATATAAACCATGTTACTTCCATTTTTATTCATGAAACATACACACTTTTAATTTTTCTCTCCCCTTCTCCACCTTGGCCGCCGACTGCCACCGCCGGAAAACACCACCGCTGGCACCGGAAACCCCCTTGGTCACTGGAAAAATTACATGCAATCCGATCAAGTTATATTTTCTTAATCCCCTCGTTATTTCCTATGTTTTCCACCAAAAATATATAACATGCAATGAGTATTTTTGGAGTTAGAGTTCGAGTTAGTTTCAAACATTTTTGGTTTAAAGAGGGTGTTTATCGAAACTAGATAATCATTTTTGGAAGCTTGGTTAATTGGAAAAATATTTGATTTTGGTTGTTGGGTTTGGTTCGAGTCACGGATAAGACGAAGAAGACGATTTCGATTATTGATCTTGCTTATTATAGCTTTGTAAGCATTTTTAAGGCTTATGCTATATTTATTTTGGTGATTTGATCAATTTTGAATAATTGCATGTGATGAAATCCGATTGAATCTGGCGTTAGACTAGATTAGATATGATATTGGATGATCAAAATTGGTTGGCTAGGTGTATTTTGAAGTTGTTATGAAGCAAAAATGATGTTTTAATGAGTTTTTAAAAATACAATTTCGAGCAGAAAGTTTGGCTCAGATTTCGAGGTTCGAGATTTTATAAAAACTGATTTTTGATGTAGAAATATGATAGAGTTCGTCCTAATGTACGTTTCGGTAATTCGAACGTCCCGTAACTCCTAATAACGAAGAAGTTACGGCGAAAACAAGATTTGAAAACTTAAAAATGTTTCCAACAGCTATGGTAAT
>BQNB010140134.1:0-17457 GCA_026074375.1 Tanacetum coccineum
AATTTTTAAAATAAAGCAAAATGAAAAGAATTATCAAACTAAAATTAAAAATATGGAAAGAAAAATTGATGAATGGTCGAAGTCTCAAAATGTCTCTTTAGAATAAACCGATAGGACTGAACCACCACCTCCTCCTCAAGCTCACACCGAGCAAGTGAATGCCGTATTCACCGAGAGGGGAAAGTCCGATGATTCTCTGAAAAGTCAAACACTTCCTCCTATCATCGTTGAAGACAAACCAATTAAGACATCAAAAAAGGGCTATCACGTGGTAAAAATAAATGAATATCCATTCCGTGAGTATATACCAAAAACCCCATACCCTCAACGTTTAAATGTGGATCATTCCCACTTGAACCGTATTGTTAAGGTATCTTAAATCAAAATAATAATAATAATAATAATAATAATAGTAGTAGTAGTAGTAGTAGTAGTAATAGTAAATAATAATAAAAAAACTAAAAAATATATATAAAATAAAAACTTTGCAGTCTTTAAGTATGTTACGCATTCGACCGGTGTGTCGCGTATCTCGATTTCTGCATCCAAAAAGAAATTTTTTGACCTTTGTGGGTGTGTTCGCTGGAAACCTTCACGAGACTATAACTCGTCCACTCGGGACACCGAGGGGTTTAAAGGATTGTTGCATGCGCTAAATGCAACCGTGGTGCCTACGAAAGTGCGCTTTTGTATTTAATATTTTTCTTGTAGTTGTGTTTATTTTGCAGATTAAATAAAACAGGTGGAGCTTGGATTGGTGGTTGACATTTTACACTTGGAGACTTGTATAATTGGAGTATTATATTACATGTGGTAGAATAAACATGCTTGGCGCTTCGTTTCGCGACATATCCTTCATAATTCAACAAAGCACTTATGAGCCCGGGGAAGTTTCAATTTTACGCATAATGCTCTACTTAAGTGTGGAGGATCTCTCGCTCCTCACAAAAAAAGAACGTAATGGAATCACTCAAGGATATCTCCAACGTAGCTATATCTCTCTATGCCCCGGGAAGTATCGTTTTCCCTTAATGTTCCTTATTTTCTATATTTATCAGTTCTCACATTGAGGGTAATGTTCAACTTAAGTGTGGAGGGGTAGCAAATAGGAAAAATTAATCACGTCCCTCCATGTTTGCCCTGTAATTTGGCCACATTTTTCAACTTATATTTTCTGGAAAATTTTAAAAATTTATATATTGCTTTTCCAAAAACTTAAAAAATGCATACGCTTAGTAAGGCAAATCCAACCGGATTGACATTTTAACTAGCACAAAATCAACCTACTTAAATTGTAAGGTTCGCCTCTAGATCTTAAGGAATTCGGGTATCCATCTTTGATACCCAAGATAATTGATGCCTTTAGTTTGTTCGAGTTAAGGAGTGAGCAATCATATGTATCTATTCCATCGTTATGGATGTGTATATGTGGTTTTGTCACCTTTTCTGGAGCATTGGTATTGGTTGAAAATTATATGAGTGGGATGGTAATTTAGTAGCTCCAGAACTTGTGCTTGTCATCATTTACTAGACTGCAGTGAGGTTAATTTATAGACAAAGTCGTATGATAAGAGGTGAAATAAATCCCTATGCAATCATGTATCTGCAGCACTCGCTTTTAGTGTTGAGATCCCCAATGTATCCCAGGAGCAAGAAAAATATGCTTGATGAAGAAGAAGTTTTACGCCAGCCTTAGTTATCACAGTATCTGAATGAAAAAAAAAAGAAAAGAAAAGAGAAAAGAAAAAAAATAGTAAAAGTTCAAAGTATAAGGTGAAGTTCTGGCACATAGAATCAAGTATCTGCTATTCACCCTCATCATTATCACATTTTGCCTCTTTGAGATTTTTGTCTAGGTGCTCACGCCGCAACGGGCATATTTATGTGTCTAGTACAAGCATATGGTAGCGACCTAGATTATGTCTATGCAATTGAGTGACTTCACAAATATAAAACCCTATCTGAGTGACTCGTGTGAATTCAAAAACAAACACTTTCCCTTTGTGAGGTGCTCTGTCATATGTCAACGCCTGAAAAGTTATAAAACTGATAAACACTTGTTAATGATAAAATGAATTTTTTTGCCACGTCACGATAAATGATCTTGTTTAATCGCTTTAATTGCTTGAAGGCAAGCAATAGCTAAGTGTGGAGGGATTTGATAACGCCTAAATTATACATGTTTTTGACGGCGTTATTTGCATTTATTTGATCATTTCTCATGAAATTTCGGTACTTAATCAAGTATATTTGCTATTATATGTTCTAGGTATGTTTCGTGGAAGAAAACGAAAGAATACACGAAGATAAGAAGCTTAAACCAGAAGTAAACTCAAGATAAAGATCCCCCGACACCTGTCCACTGTTTTGGCCATAACTGGAGCATACGAACTCGGATTGAGTTGATTTAAGCGGCAACGGAAAGAGAATTTAATTATATACAACCATGATAAAGGCCAACTACTAAGATATTACCAAAACAACCAGTTTTACAAATGAGTACAACATACTTTATGAAGATTCATTTAATTTATGAATCTGGTCCATAAATCTTAACCACGGATTCATAATCCCAACTTGAGTCCCCAAGTTACCTATACCTTTATAAATACCCCTATGATGCTTGGGAAAAATCATCCTGTATATATCATCCCATACAAATCCAAGTATAGAAGATCAAGAAAAGGCCAAAGATACGCGCACTTTTCCTCTATGCTCGCACTTCTGATCGCAGTCCAAAACCCCGCACTAAGTTTCTTGTGCGTCGCACTTCATTCAAACTTCCCAAGGAAATGGTTAAAGTCCCAATAAATGCTAAGTGCATTAACTCCCTAAGTGTGCCGCACTTTTTCTCAAGTGCGCCGCACTCTACCCCCGAAACCGCCTATAAGTAGAGAAGGATTTCTCCGTCATTTTAAAACAGACACCTCCCCAACTAATCTCCTCATCACCCCACAACCATCCAATCATGAATTTCCAAGGGTGGTATGAGGCACCTTAAGGTTTCACGGGTCGATTGAAACAATAGCTTGGGTTTTATAATAGATTTCGTTTGGAGCACTAATTGTCAAATCGTTAATCTTTAAACGTTTGGTATAGATTTCACAACTCTTTTTAATAAGAAGTATTTCTGAATTCAGGATGAATGGTTATGTGTTTGTTTTGTTACTTTGATTATGGAGTAGTGTTCTTATGTTTGTTTTGGCATAATGTGATCTTTGATATGGAGCATTTGGATTTGTGTTTATTGAATTGGTAAAACATATTTTATACAAGAATATGGGTTGAAAGGGTTCTTTTATACATGTGTTGTATCAATCCATCTAATATATTGGTTATAATAACTTATAAAGGCCAAAAAGATTTGTTGTTATTAATCGATATAATCATTATCTAGTTATATTTAAGGCCAAAAGATTTATAACTTGTTGATAACTCTATTTTAAACATCTATACCAAACACATCATTATCAAATGATCATGTGCCTAAACAAACATAACCTTAATCATTTGATTGAATCATCCTTATATTGCTTTCTTTGCAATAGTCAATTTATCACCTCAATTACAAACTGTGAAAACTTCAATTCCCGTGGAACGACCTAGACTTACCTAAAGCTATACTATACATGAACGGGTATACTTCCCGAGTGTTGTGTTTTTAGTAAAAAAAATCGGTATTTCTAGTATTATAAATTTAAAACTTGGAAAACACACATCAGTTTTCCACATGAAAGTCCTTACAGTTACACCGTGGCCGTAGACAATATGAGTCTTGTTGATTTGTTCGTCATCGCCAATGATGGAGTCGTAAATCTGTTCTTTGCGATTCAATGTTTAAACTTGAACTGAGATCGTCTTTCTTGCATCAATGCTTATCGATTGTAATTCCTCTCCTCCATTAATATCATGTTTTCTAATCGAGCTACCAGTCTTGTAGGAGGCGTCAAAAGACCAAAGTGTTGCAACAATTTACTACAGTTAACTTAGGATAAGCTTTATTTCATAGAGTGTGTATCCTTGCAAATCGTTGTCATTAAGATGATAATTTGGAATATGTGTCATTTCTGAGACTTTATCCGGGATGTCGTAACTCATTTCTCTCTATTACTTTGTACAAAGTTTAGAAGGATATGTGATGTCACAGTGAGTTAATATCTAAGCAAAAAAGCGATCTTAATTTAGCCAATGTTGCAGATACACATGCTTCTTCAAATGCGATGTCCCACTCTTTATCATTTCCTAGAAGACCCAACGTTTGACACGCAACTTGACACGTGGGATAGAACATGTTGTTGATAGTTTGTACTTCAAGAAAATCTCTGCAACCAGTTTGATGGCAAAATAGCATTCGGAAAAAGAAGAGTTCGCTAGAGGTGGGATGAACATATTCCAGTCGCCCAATAGATGATCTACTGTTTTGTCTTGGTGACCAGCTTTTACGATCAGGTTACCATAAAAAACTCCGATGGAAAATCCAAATTTGTTAAATGTCTTCCATCTATATTGGCGGTATTATAGGCAAACCATTCAGTCAGCGTCGTGTTTTACCTGCCAGGTAGGTTCACAATAGATTCTAATCTCTCTCTATCTCTAAAAGTAATTCGTTACGTATCTTTAAAAAGAACGCATAATATTTGGATAGCTGGTTCCCTATAAAAGATGTCAAACTTTAAAATTATCTAATATGCTTTGTGAGCTCATACAAAGAAACCTTTGAGGTAGTTTTGGATCTCATCTATCGGCGGTCGTGAAGGGCCTGTTGCATTGGAGAGTTCGCCAAGAGGCCTAGAGATTCGAGCAAATATATGTCCATACAACCTTTGAGATATACTGTGAAGAGGTATTTTATAAGCATAACTCCCATCTATAATAGTCCGACATTAGTGTGAGCTTAGAATCAGAAGCAATTCGCGATTAATGAGGACTACAGAACTGATGTCTAGCTAATTGGTGCTTTGTTGTGAAATACATCGGTGGTCCTCTTCTGTTGATAGTGTACATGTCGTTTTTGCGTCAAAAATCTCGGTTTTGGTGTAACTTTTTTTGGGAATTTTTTGCCGCATTTGATGCCTTGCATACATGGAGCACTTAAATTAGCAGCTCTGCAAGGTCCATGAATCATCATCTCTAAAACAATCTTGTATCCATGTGGGTCGACATTTGGATCTGGTAGCTTTGCTAAAATGAAACGATCTACATCTTCAGGACTCTGTATCTTGCTTGTTGAGTCTACCCAAAGCAAAGTGTGGCAATGTGGTCGACCGTGTTTTTGGAACTTAACTGTGTATAGAACTGCCAAAAAAATAAAATTAGTAAAAGTTTGTAACTGAGTGCAGATAGAACAAAGATGTGAGAGAAAATGTATAATAGAATACATCTTGCTACATCACCAAAAGTTCGTTCTTTCTTGAGAAAAGCAATGAAAAGTTTGATCTTCTGCTCAAAAACTTGGCAAACAACATCTGCTTTGTCGGAAGTGGTGAGTTTTAGAAACTGAGCCATGTATCTTTTAATCTCTGGCCAATTCACGTTGCATGTAAATGTGATAAAGAACTGAGGATTACCAAGCTTCCGGCAAATAGCAAGAGTGTCTAAATAATGAGCATACATGTAACATGTTCCTCCTGTAAAAGACATAGGAAGTATTATTCACCCTCCTACCTCATGACCATATCGCTTTCCTCTTGAAATCGTGTCGTATAACCCTGACAAATAATCACTTAGAATACCACTCTATTTTTTCTGATGAAGTCGAGTCGATTTTGTTCAATAGAGCAGAAAACACCAACCACGTATTGTTGGAAGAGTCTTCCTCCGCTAAAGATCAAATTGTAATAATTAAGGGGGTGATGCAATTGATATGCGTAATTATTGTTAGCATCGTGTACCATACCTTTGTCTATTCCACTACTGTCTGCAGACCAAAAGCCAGGCAGCTTGAGCTTCGTATGAAACCCCGATTGTCCATAAATGAAGAGAAGATTTAATTGTAGTGACATATAGGATGGAGAATTTGCTGATACTGAGTCGACCATCTTTGCCTTGGATTATACACAAAATATGTGCCTAGCCGGAAGGCCGCTATCAAAAACTATTGCTCCAAGAGTGCTTGATCTAGGGATTTCATAACCTCGCGCTCCTTCAACATTGTAAAGCCTTATCTTAAATTCCAGAATATCTATCTCCCTGCACTTATCCCTGTCTGTTTGAAAAAGTTTCACCAGCTTATTGTGGGCGTCTAAAAATGAATCAGACCTTCTACAATTTCTGGATCTAAGCTGCTATTGTTCAAGCCTCTAAAGTGTCTCATTTTGTTTTCAACTTCATTATCCATGTCATAATATAAAAACTATAAAAATCTTGGTGCTTCTCCTACAAGTGGACACATGGATCCTAATCCAATATACACTTGGCCCAGAAGAGACTTTTAAAACTAAGGCCTCTACCCTGTTGATTGCCTTGTCAATCCTTACTCCGAATGAAGTCATTGCAAACATCTGGTTGTATGCATGTATGTTTTCCACAAAAATGTTTATTTTGGAGCAGACGTTTAATATACTCAAGCAATTTAGGTTCCGATTGCATATAAATTTTTCCACCTCTACAACATAAGTGGTATTCAGCTCTTTGGTATTCAGCTGATCACAATCTCCTAAATCATCATAAACAGGCGTGGACCCTGCATTTAGCATTTTGCTATAAGTCAACAAATTTAAATATGAAAGTATACCGTTGGTAACAGATTTGAGTAACCAAGCGACATAATCAGCACGAGGTATTACAAACATGTTTACATCCATTGTTAGAGGTACAGCAATGTTCCCCACTGCCACATGTAACTCTATTTGGCTGTCTGCTCCCAACTGCCTCAGTAGCTCCTCGTGTTCTTTTCGAAGGAGCATTTTAAGATGCCACTAATACCGCCTAAACATTTTCACGAGTTATTTTAACGTTCGTGAAACTACAGTACTAGCATTCTAGATCTGTGCGTAAATAAAAAATAAGATAAAAAAGAGAACACCGACACCAAACACTATCTACACAATCAGGAAGTTTGAAAACCACTGATTAACTGCAGTGGATGGAAATGCCGAGCCTATGACCTCATTGTGGATAGACTGCGTGTTTTCAACGACATTAATATTAGCACTTTCTAAAAAAACGGCTTCTTGGACTGCGGATAGTGTTGGGTGAGTCTGGTCATGTGTTCTTTTTAAGTGGTTTGAAGAGGAAGCATCAGCACGTGTGGAATCTGGGCACGAACAATTGAAACAATCAAAAATAACAAATATATAGAGGCAACAATAAGCATACAATTAAGAAATCTGGAAATAGTTAACTACCTCCAGCAGCAGTAAAGCATGGTGTCATATTTCTTGAACATAGCTGAGAGTACTTTTCAAAAACGTAGGAATAAAGGTTCTTTTTGGGTCCCAACGCTACCACTATCTGCAGGTTGTAATAAATTTGGTAAACACCATGGCTTTACATTCCGCTCGCAGAGCTGGGAGTATCTATCAAAGGCATCAGAATCTGCGTCTGTTTTTGAGTTGTGACTAACGGCCGAACACGGTCGGTTTACATTTCGCGCATAGAGCTAGGAGTTTCCATAAAAGGCATCATAATCCGCGTCTATTTTTAGTTGTGACTAATGCATTCTGAAACATCTCCAAGTACCTCTGATGTTGTTTGCAGAAACTAATCAACACAGACATAAAAGTAAGCATAGGATAAAACGCAACTAAACATGAAAAAAGAAACACATGTGATGTTTCAAGTACCTTTCAAAGAGACACTGCAGCACACTCTTCCATGCCTCTGACCACTCAGTTGATCAATATGAGCTTCTCCTACTATGGTCGGTGATTGTCTCATTGTGAGGTTGTAGTTTATGATAGTTCAAGTTTTAAATTTATATTTTGCCGACTTTACCTAAAACAACACTTTAATGGGCAATGTACCTGATCAGATGGAGTTTCGTGGTAATTAGGGTGTCGATCACTAAGAGCGAGAACTAATCTTTTATTTTATCAATATTTGGTTAACTAAACTAAGTTAATTTAAACTATGTTAATTCTATTATATGTTAATACCTATGCTATACCAATTTTAGTCCTAAAATTCTAAAACCGGATCTCATGGGGTTTCAGCCTGAGAGACTGACATAGGTTTGTGGTAACTCAGATCAGTTTAAGACGCAATAACATACGCAAGCAGACAGACAAAAGATAGAGAGTGTATTACCAAATAATTTGAAAAACCTGGAATTAACCTATGATTAATCAAATTAAAACGTGGAGTATTGTTTATTAAGTTGCAATGAATACTTATCTCAAGCGGGCACAGAATAGATACATTCTTAAACATAGGCGTTCTTCTTCCTAAGACTAGACTCGTATAATTATGTCAAAATTAAACGCCATCCAGTCCGCATAAAGCATCAAATTTTCTGATTATAATCTATTTTAGTGGGTTAAAGCAATGTGATCTGTGATAAACCCTACTCATAGAGACACTTAAACCCACTTACTAAGCTTAATGACAATTTATATACTAAGTAGTCCACTATGGCCAAGTCTTATTAACCATTGGTTAAGAAACCAGTACTACGTTGATTCCCCCCAAGGAGTCACCTGTTTGACAACAAGCTCAGTAATCTAAAGGCAAAGATAGGTCATTATTTGTGATCCTATTGGTCTAGATATATAAATCACTATATAGAGAAGCATCCAGGCATCTAGCTAACGTGTCGGTATCGTCGCTCGAATACCAGTAGCCACAACTAGAACGCATGATACAACAAATGAAAACACGTGTAAAATTAGAAACCCTCGGACAAACAAATAAGACGTCTTCGTGTATAGTAAAATACACAAAACGACCCGTACCTGGTTTAAGTACAGTTTTTATCACCCTTCCAAGCTTGCGTCAACAGAATAAACAAGACAAATAGAATTACACAAAATTTTCCAAAACAATTTTAAGGTTTCACACTTTTTTCATAAACTGATTTTACTTCAACTTTACGTGCAAGTAAATCACAACGATTCTTCATGAATCTCGTTCGTTCCAGAGGCTAACATGAAGTTTTTTTCATGCCTTTTGTTCCAACAATATAAAGACACATACTCCATAACGGGGTAAATGGTCAAAAATTATTCGACACAAAAGGGTAGTGTCCGGGCTGATTGCCATTTCTATTGAGTTTTTGCCCATAAATCCAAACGTCCCATTTGGCATCAAACTCTTCATTACTTAACCATTTGTCCGAATTAATTTTTGGGTTTATACAGCCACATCGGCTACAAAAAGTTTAAACTGCCAACACTAATGATGCAGAAGACAAGACAAAGAGACACCTAAAAAAAAAAAAAAAACACCCCACGCCCCCCCCTCCAAAAAAAAAAAGCAAATCTCAACGCCACATTTAAACTAAAGACGGCTACTGTGTGTCCCCGAAGTGTTTCCCCCCCTTTTCTATTTGACCATAACACCTATGTTACATTCCTTTTGTAGTGGATTAAAATTGTTAATTTTTATCTCGGCTACAAATTACTAACTACCACAGTCTAACGAACAGAGCCAAAGGTGTGCTAAATATTACCCCTCAAAACGAGCACTCAGAAACATATATCTTCCAAGTACTCGGTTTTGTTTGACAGGTTACAACTACGTGAAAAGCTCTGTGGAAATCATAGAGGAGGGGTGAATACATTTTCCTTAAAAAAATTTAAGATTAAAGATTATATCACTCTCTGTCGGCGGTCCTATAAATAGTGGCGCCCCTGAGTTACTACTAGGGCGCCCCATATATTTATGGGACCGCCGACAGAGAGTGATATAATCTTTAATCTTAAATTTTTTTAAAGGAAATGTATTCACCCCTCCTCTATGATTTCCACAGAGCTTTTCACGTAGTTGTAACCTGTCAAACAAAACCGAGTACTTGGAAGATATATGTTTCTGAGTGCACGTTTTGAGGGTAATATTTTAGCACCTTAGGCTCTGATTCGTAGATTGTGGTAGTTAAGTAATTTGTAGCCGAGATAAAAACTAACAATTTTAATCACTACAAAAGGACATGTAACAAAGGAGTTATGGTCAAAAGAAAAGGGGAAAACACTTCCGGAACACAACAGTAGCAGCTCTTTAGTTTAAAAGTGGTATGAGATTGCTTTTGAGGCTGTTTTTAGGTGTCTTTGACTCTGAACCATTAGTGATCCTTGTGTTTTATTAAAACAAAGATATAAAAGGTTTTAAATAATGGCAGTTTCAGCCCTTGTGTTTTATAAAGAGATAAAAGTTTTGGAAACTTGCAAATTCAGTCCCTTATATTTTTAAAACACTTTTTCTTTTTACAAACATTTTTAAACTTGACAATTTAGGTCCCCAGGGTTTATAAAAAAATGGTATTGGGCCAGTAATGGGCTTGGGTTATGTATTGGGCCCAACTGGGTGTGTTTGGGCCCAATAAGGGTCAGGCTTGTGTTATTGGGCTTTTTAAGGCCCAATAAGGTTTGGGTGGGTTTTGTGTGTACACTGGCTGAGATTGGTTTGTTCAAGGGCTAGGATCGGGTCTTCAAAGTCTTCATAGTCTCTGTCAATTGCACACAAATGGGCTGTTGTCATTGATTGAGGGCCCATTTGGTCTTCACAGTCTTCAATAATATACTATTGGGCTTTCCCGGCCCATCAGATGGGTTGAGATTGCATCCAATAGTATTCTTCAATTACGGCTCCGGTTTTGACTGTTAATTTGTTGAGTTGACTTTGACTTTGACTTTTCTGGTCTTTGGCTTTGATTTGGCTTTGTCCTTCACAGCTTTTCCATTCCGTGCCTGGTTTTGTCATTTTTTTCTTTGTTTTCTGTCTTTTGGTGTGATATCCTTTTCCTGCACAACACAAGTGTAAAACAAACATATCTTTGGCAGTTTTTGTCTGTTTTTGGTCATTTAAGTCCGTTTTTAATGGAGAAAGGTATGTGTATTTAAGCACATACCACTAGGGTTTAACAAGATCACCATTGCTTTAATCCCTAAGATAGATTATAATTAGCAAATAGGATGCTTTATGAGGATACGTTTAATTGTGACAGAATTCGACGTGTCTAGGTCTGAGGAAGAAGTAACGCCTAAGTCTTAAGAATGATATGTCGCCTCGAGATAAGTATTCATTGCACTAAATAAACAAACCAACGTTTTAATTGGATTAATTATGGTTAATACAATTTTCTTATATTTGGCTAGACCGCTCTTTTATCTTTTGTCTGTCTACTTGCGTGTGTTATAGTGTCTTAAATTGATCTAAGTTACCACAAACCTGTGCCAGTCTCTCAGGCTGAAAACCCCCCTTATCTGTTAAAATTAGGATTAACATAGGTTTAGAATATGTTTAACATAGAATAGATTTAACGTAGTCTAATTTAACTTAGTTTAGTTAACCAAAATATTAATAAAATAAAAGATTAGTTCTCGCTCTTAGTGATCGACACCCTACTTACCACGAAACTCTATCTGATCGGGTACACTGCCCGTTAAAGTATTGTTTTAGGTAAAGTCGGCAAAATATAAATTTAAAACTTGAACTATCATAAACTATAACCTCACAACGACACATCAATTACAAATCTTAATTAGTTGAAACCTTACAGGTGGCTTATTTGACCTAAAAGCCAAAATGTAAAAAATCTGGAATATTGAGAGCCTATAGCCCTGTAACATGCCTTCTTTGACCTTGAATGTCAAAGCGTTTTAGTGATCAAAAGTAACAATGTATATATTTTTGATAGAATTTCAAGAGGAAATGACGTTTCTTTCTTGGTTTTGCTTGAATCACTATTTTTCAGCATTCTGGACATTGCGCAAGAAACCATTGGTGGCTGCAAGTACAGATCAAAGCATGGATAAATAAGTCAACACATCTATTACCTAGATGGATCAACATAAGCTTCTTTCAATTTTAGAAATTCATGACACTCATTTATGCAACCGTGAATGTTTTTGAAATGTGTTGTGACAATTTTTATGATTAAAAAAACCGAGTAGAATGATCTAAAATTATAAGGTAATCTCCTCATAAATAGATTTGATCTATACTATTTATGTTTGTTAAGGATGGAAAATAAACTCTTATTCTCAAATGATAATCCATGTGTATGTTTAAGTGAATGACAAAGATATGCATACCAATCTTCGACATGATCTTGTGGATCATCATTAGCAACGACATCAAGAACAAAAAGGCGAAATGTAGTTTCTTTATGTATCGTACATTTATTTTTTATCGAAATGTAGTATTCTATTTTATGTATTGTAATTTTATTTTAGTTTAATAAAATGTAATTGTATTATTTTAGTTTAATCAAAATTTCGTATTCTATTTATGTAAGACGCGCACGTTTGTTGAGGAAATGTTTCGCCTATTGTTCAAACGTGTCACACCCCTAAAATATCGCAGCGAAAAGGTAATCAGGGGTTGTGACTTCATAACACATGAACACAAGATATAAAAAACGACATCTATATGAGTCGTTTTAAAAAGTACATCGTTGATTCATTAAAATAAATAAGTTGTTCAAACATGACAGTTCCTCAAAGTTTCACATCAAAAGAAATTATAAGTTTTGGTACAATCAACGAATGGATTTATGCAAGAAATCTTCATGTGACGCAATCGCTATGGTGACTTAAACATGAGAATTCAAGAGCTAGCCATGCAACATGCTAGTTATGAACATGAGAAATACATGCTTAAAACGTCAACAATAATGTTGGTGACTTTATAGGTTTAAGTAAATATAAGTATCAACCACAAGATTTTCGAGTATGGCCATTATAATAGATACAATGTCATAGAAAAAGTAATTATGATTGTACTAATCTCATGACACCAAAGCTCGGACTAAAGTTTCAAGTTGTTACATGTTGTTGCCCGGTAGGTGTCCAACCTAAGACCACCTAGAGTTCCCCCAAATGGCATACATCCGTTTAACCAGTACGATCGGTCAAGTAAATGCTACTTACTCGAACGGAGAGGTCAATATCAATAGATCTATTTACATAATTCGTGCTTACACAAAGTAATTAACGGTTCATGATAGTGGGCATAAGTGGGTTAACATGTACTTAGGCTAATCCACAATAGTTTAAATGTACTTGTGTCCATAAGTAAAAGCAAGAAATGTATCTCACCCAAGTGTTTCATAAAAAGTATAAATCATGTAAAATTGGGCCTATGAAACTCACCTCAAGCAAAGTAGTCCAATCGAGAAATAAACGCAAGTTTGAAGATAGCACATGTCCTAACCGCGACCTAATTTAATAATAAGACGCTTAAGGTTTACAATATGAAGTGATTTACATGCATATAAGTTTTATAAACATTTTATCACCCTTATATACTTGTGTCTAAGATTTATTAAGTGCTAGATGTTATTTACAAGTCAAGTTTCCAAGTATTCAAAGTGCAAAAATTTTGTGAGCAGTTTTACTTCTGACTTTACGGGACCATAACTCACTCATTTTCTACTGAAATAAGTCATTTCAAAAGCTTATGTTAGAGGTTTTTGAGTTGTCTTTCCAAAGATGTAAGCCTTACGAAATGATTCAAAGTTTAAAGGTTCCAAATGTGTCTTACAAGACACGGATGTCAAACTGTTTTTAGGACATAAAGTTTTGTCGGTTTTGTTTTGGCCAAAACTCATTCAATATTTAACTTCAAGAGTTTATTCAACTTGTTGAGTTTAAGTCTAAGTCTTATCTACAAAAAGTTTGAAAGGGTCAACTTCCAAACTACTCTTAAGGTGCTCAAAAACACGACCAAAGTTTCAAACTCAGAAATGTACCACTAATCTTGCAAAAATCATTCAAAATGTAAACGAACCCCAATCTTTATGGTCACCTCCAGAAACTTAGTTACCACACTATAGTAAAAGGAAATGAAGAGAAATTTGCCAAAAGATTACTCTAGGGTTGATATGATGAGCACATAAGGCAATATAAAAAAGTACATAGTTTTAGGGTTTGTAAAACAAGTTTTAAATCCATTTTTTTACACAACAAGCATATGTAGGTGATATGAATCAAGCATGATATGTATAAAATGTATAAAAATATGACAAGAAAAATACTTACACTTATGTGGATGATTATGGATGAACAAGTGTGCAAGATTACCCAAAAACCACTATAAAAACCCTAGATATAAATTCCAAACCCTAGCTTTCAAATCAAACTCCTAAATCTTCTTGTAAATGATTAAACTAATTTTTGAAATACCCTAGATATGTGTATGTTTCCAGCCATAGTTTTGAGAGAGAAAACGAGAAGATAGTGTGTGTTTGAACTTGATGAAATAAACTAGTCATAAGCCTTTGTAAAACAAGTTTTAAATCCATTTTTTACACAACAAGCATATGTAGGTGATATGAATCAAGAATGATATGTATAAAATGTATGAAAATATGACAAGAAAAACACTTACACTTATGTGGATGATTATGGATGAACAAGTGTGCAAGATTACCTAAAAACCACTATAAAAACCCTAGATATAAATTCCAAACCCTAGCTTTCAAATCAAACTCCAAAATCTTCTTGTAAATGCTTAAACTAATTTTAAAATACCCTAGATATGTGTATGTTTCCAGCCATAGGTTTGGGAGAGAAAACGAGAAGATAGTGTGTGTTTGAACTTGATGAAATAAACTAGTCATAAGCCTTTTATTCTTATAGTAGCAATTGTGGAATGGTCCTTATGTGTTTTATGAGTCAAAGGGATTATGTCAAGCTAAATTAGTCAAGTGCTTAGACTAGAGTAGTGTGCTTGTGTCATGTAGATGAGGAGTAAAAAGAGGAGAGTTTTTGGTGAGTTTTGAGTGTGATAGAACTAGTGTCATACTTTTGTTTATGTAAGGTATTATAGGCAAGGTTGAATGAAATTTATGGACTCACAAGATTATGCTAAACCAATTTGAGCTAAGGTTTCTTGTGATACTTTCTTGGGATGTGGGATGGCATAGAACAAAGGAGAGAAGGAGACTAAACTATGTATACATACAATAAGATAATGAGGCTTTCAAAACTAAAAAGTGTTTTAGTGGTATACCCCCATGAAGGGCCGGCCATATTGTAACAATAAAGGGGAAAATATCTCAATTTAAAATGTTATATATGTTATATTATGTACTACTGAGGGTAGTGGAGGTATTGGGTAAGTTATGCATGCATGCATGCATGTATCAAAATGCAAGTTTAAGTGACTTACGTAAAAGTTTTAATAGCGTATGCATATGAACTATAAAATATGCTCATGATGATAATAACATACGTGTTATGTGTAAACTAAACTTAGTCTAGAGTTGGAGTACGTTCAAAGTTTTTTTTCACAGTACGCGGGATAACTCCCCGGTTATAGGTTAAATCAAAAACGTATACGTTTAAAGTAAAATATTTCAAGTTAATAGTTGAATATTAACCTGGAAAAAAGTCGGTTGTCACAGTCTTCTCCCGTTAAAAGAATCTCGTCCCGAAATCCAGTTGGTGGCATCCGGTGGTGAGGTTTTTGGGAAAAGGTGAGGGTATTTGCTTCAGAATTGGTCTTCACGTTCACAAGTGAATTCAGGGCCTCTCCTTGAATTCCAGCGTACCTTGATGATCAAAATACGACTTTGTTTCAATTGCTTGACCTCTAGGTCTATAATGTCTACCGATTCCTCAATAAAATGGAGTTTGTCATCAATTTGAAATTTCTTCCAGCGGGATGACGAGTGACTCATCAGATAAACACTTCTTCTGGTTAGATACATGGAACGTGTTGTGAACACCACTTAGTTATTATGGAAGCTTGAGTCAGTAAGCTACATGTCCAACCTTAGCTAAAATCTTAAATGGTTTGATGTACCTCGGGTTCAACTTTCCTTGTTTTCCAAAATGAATCACTCCTTTTCATGGCAAGACTTTCAACATAACCTTATATCCAACTAAAAATTCTAGAAGTTTACGCCTCACAGCAGCGTAACTCTTTTATCGGTTACGAGCGGCTTTCATTCTGCTTTGAATCTGGATGATTTTCTTAGTGGTTTCATTTGGACGAGTTGCATGAAACAATAAGTTCCATTTGGACGAGTTTCGAACTCCTTGTCCATATCACAAAGATTTTCCTCCTTAACATTTTCTTCCTTGATTGCTTCAACTTATGCATCCAGAATCTAAGACGGAAGGTGATGTGTGCTTAAACACACATTATTTATACATCAGAAAACACTAATAAACGGACTAATAACCATAAAATATGCTGAATTATATTGCAAATATGTTTGCATTGTGTTATTATGTCTGCAGGTACAAGGGATTGAAAACGGAGCAAAAAACGGTGATTTTCGGGCTCGACTTGATCAAGTTTACTTATTATTCGAAATTAAGACAAAGTCGGGAAAATTCCTCGAGCATGCCATTGGAAAGAGCACAAAAAATTGAGTCTGACGGTATTTTCATCTTTTATTGGGCCGGCTCGACACCATTTATATGGGTCGGACCGACCCATATTTATTAAAAGACCATAACTAAGATCGAGCAGCCCAAGACAAAAGTCCCAAGCCCAACACTTGTTGGCCCAACTGTAAAATATAACTCAGCCCAGAAATGAAATCATTGAGACCTAGCCCAAGAAAGTACTAAAGCCCAAATCCAGCTTAATCCTAACGCAGGGATAAAAAGGACCAAAGGAGCATTATATCTTATATCTTTCATCTTTTCATTTTATTTTTTCTTTTGTAGAGTAGATAGCAGTAGGTAGAGTAGAATAATATAGGAGTAGCAGTAGTAGATTTTTAGGTGACATCAATCTCATTTATTGTTCATCGTATGCATTTAGTGTCAATCATCTCAAGTCAACAATTTTGTTTTCATTTTTATTAATGTAGTATATTGGAAATCATAACACAATCAAGCATTAGTGTGTAGGCCGATTTCTAGAGAGAGAAAATGGGAAGTTCTAGTGAGAGAAAGATACTTAGTGTGTGTTTGTTATACAATGAACAACCAATCCCTCTCAATGGCTGAGAGGGGTTTAAATACAAGAGTTTATGTGCCCTGAGTGGGCTATGGAGTGGGCTAACATGTGGGTAAAGACTCGGCCCAACGCCATAAGTCATACGGTAACTAAACGATAAATATTAAGTCTCAGGTGGGGTTTTCGGCCCAATGTCATGACATCAATCTCATTTATTGTTCATCTTATGCATTTAGTGTCAATCATCTCAAGTCTCAGGTGGGTTTTTCGGTGAATCCTGCTTACTTTTCATCTTTTTACGCTCCTCAGCATTGTCAGCATCAAATTGCTCGCTTTCATCACGAAGAATAGATTGTTGTAATGCTTCATAGGCTATCCGATGATCCTCGTGGCCCTTGTCATAATTCTCCTCAAGCATGCGTTGAAGCAGAATCTCCTTCATGT